>CAUYQU010055932.1:0-128381 GCA_963574635.1 Cheracebus regulus
GGTGTCGAAGGTAGCACAGCAGCCTGGGGCAGAGGAGCCACCAGCTCCTTTATGGAACATGGAAATGCTTCATGACCCTAAAGGTTAGAGAGGGGCTGCCAAAGGGCACCCTGAAGGGAGACTTAGGGCCAAGGGTGGAGGCTGAATGGCTGAATGATCTTGAAAAAGTCAAGTTACCTCTTGGTCTCTTTGTTGGTTAGCCCCTTTGTTGGTTGTGAGTTGGAAAGGGTCTGCTGGGGGTACAATGTCACCAGAGGGGTTGTAGCTGCGAATGCAGGGGATCGCTGTACAGGCTCACTGAGTTGTTGTACATCTCAAAGTGATTCTTGGGTAGGGAGCACTTAGGATCCCAGAAGTTTGAGGTCAGGAAGACGCTCAGATATCATAGATCTGGAGTCTCACTGCAGAGGGAAGTCCTGCCATTGAAAAAACAGCTGCATCTCGGATCCCCTCCAAAGACATGGATTTTCTTCCTGGTCTCCCCTCCCATGCCATCCGGGACAGCATCCCTAACCTCTCTTTGGGAGGCCTAAGGAGGTAAGATCCCTGCCTCCCAGCCCTGGAGTCCCTGGGCCCCTTCCACCTGAGTCAACCCCAGCGTTGTCTGTCCAGCTCTCCACATTCACCTGGGCATGCCAGCTGCAGGCTCCTGCCCCCTTGTTCCAGCTGGGTCTCACATGGAGAGAGTCCATGTGGACAACAGATAGCTCCCTGGAGCACAGAGCCCAAGCTGTCATGTTACATTTCCCAAGTTTCCTGGAGGGGGCTGTCCTAAAGTCCTAAGTCTCTACAGCCTCCCTCACCATGTCCTGGCCCCACCACACTGTACCTCTCCATTCAGTCAGGTCAAATCTTTAGCAAATCAAAAGAAATGAAATCCCCAGTGGCAATTCCAGAACATCCATTGGGTCTACAACTCTTTGGCATCTCTGATGAGGACTGTGGGGTTTTGGGTAAAAGTGCTGGACTTAGAGTAAGAGGACTTGGTTGAATCTACTACTTCTCATCTTGGGCAAGTCATTTCACTTTTTTCAAAGCGTCAATTTCCTCAATATGTAAAATGAGGCTCTATGTAAAACAAGGCTAATTTCAACTTAACTCACATGAAGCCCTCTATACTGTGCCTGGCACACAGGAGAGCCCCGTCTTCTCTCTCCCTTCAGAGCTGTTTCTGCAGGCTCTAGTCATAGCTATTCCCAGATCCTTCAGCAGTCTACCCTGCTGATTCTCTGGTTTCTTGTTAATAACAACAGCATCTTTTTGTGGGGAGTCTATGGTCAGCTTGACAGTGTGCCCTCTTTGCATTTACTGAGTGTGGAAGAACTTGGGATGAGTGAGGTACCCTGCGTTCAACATCAGTTAAAGGCAGAGGGAGGCCAAGCCAGAGCTCTGGGGCATTAGATGGTCCCCTCCAACTCACGGCCCCAAAGTGACTTTGTCGACTACTTGGCTCTGATGTTCTTGGGAGAAAGCCCGGCCCTGAGGTGTCTCTTTTCTCAGCCAACCCCAAAGCCTGAGACGAAGAGCAATGGTTTATTGAGTCATGTGGCAATGGCAGGTTGTCTTTAAAAATGAAAGAAGCATTAAGGAGAGAAGCCCCACATGGCAGAGAGACATTTCAGAGGCCAAAGTCTGAGGGTGGAAAGAAGGAAGCTTGACCCAAACAAAGTTTCATTTACAGTATATACAGTCAGGCCTTGGGGGCAAGAGCGGCCGGAGAGCAGAAAGGGACCCTCTATTGCTGGCTTCAGGGGGTGCTTTGGGTCTCTTCAGTAGCTGGTGGGCATGAGCTGCAGGAAGCCCAGTTGGCTTGGCAGGAGCTGTTGGGATGGGGAAGCGGGTTCCCTGCGATTCTGACTTGCTCTGCCCTGGGTGAAGCTGCACACCACACCTCACCTCCCAGGGGCCCAGGCCCTGTGGAATGTCTGTTTTAAGCTGCCTGGGGCTGGTGTGGCTGATGGCAGCTGCCAAGGGGATGCCCCACTGCTGGAGGACCTGGGGTGGGGCTGTACATTCACAGCAGCAGGCAAAAGAGGTCAGCCGACAGCCTGGTGGAATTTCTGAGGGACTCGCCCCAGCCCTTAGCCCATGCCCAAGAGGGAGGTGTAGAAAGAGCCAAGCAAGTGGAGTGGATAAGGAGGACAGCCAGAGCCTCAGTGTGGAGCGGGCGGGAGGCTGAGGGAGGTGACTCCCCGAGTGGCTGGTTGGGAGAGCCTCGGCTCCAGGCTGTGACTTGTGGGCTGGAGGGAAGTGCTTACAGTCCAAAATTGCCAGAGTTGTGTTAATAATGGAGCCACGGAGGTGCCCTCTGCATTCCTTGGGCCCAGGCAGGAGCCATTTGCCATCCCCCCAAGTTCCTCAGCTATTCCTTCTTCTCTTCTTTGGTGGGTACCGACTGGGGGCTACATTTCTTCTTCAATGTTGTCTTTTTCAGCATGGCATGGTTCTCTTTCCCTGGGACTCCTGCCCCTCATTAAGGAGTCTTGGAGGACAGTTCGGCCTTCTCCAAGGTCATCCTGTCTTTCATGGTTCATTAAATTAACCACATAGGGAGTGTGCTGCAATGCTGGACTTGTGGTTATTTTTCATGTAATAAATAAAGATTCCTTTGTGTGACTCTCTGGGGCCTGTCCCAGGCCGAGTCCTCCTGTTGCTCAGTCGCTCCCACTGTCCCCATGGCAACTACAGATGGTCAAAGGCCGTGGCAGTGGTGGGTGGCGCGCTCGGCCTCGATGTGGAACTGTAGTAATATGGGGAACCTGGACACATTAAAAAAAATAACAACAATGCTGGTCAGAAAGGAAAATTGCACCATAGCCTTCCTGCATCTGCTGACCTTTAAGACAACACAAGTTAATCATTCATTTCTCTGGCCTATCTGATCATCAAAGATTAACTCCTCTCCAGCCCTATTTCCTCCTTCTCTGGCCTCACCTTTGAGTTTCTGGCCAGAATGAGAACAGTGGCTTCTTGCCCCTTCCCACTATGGCTGCTTTGACCTTCAACACCCTCGTTGCAGGGAGAGAGCAATAGAAAACAATTGCATGTGGAACCCCAAAGAATCAAGTGCACTGAGGGGTCATCAGGATCCTCCCTCGCCTTGCCCAAACACTGCCAGGACAGAGAGTCTTCTCCCCTAAGATCCAGGGGGATTATACTGCAGAGGGGTCAAAGGGAATCTGGGCTTTTGGGCCCTTAAGGTGAGGTTCTGCACACCTGTAGGATGGGCTGCCTGGGGAGACTCAGTGGGAAGGTGCCTAAACCCTGGCGTGTCTCAATGCCCTGGTCTTTTCTGGCTAAATTGAACAGAAAGGTGTGTTGGAGGTGAACTCATCTGGCAAACAGGGCCCAGGTCTGCCACCTTCCAAGTTATTTTTGGAATACAAGAAGGTAATTGGAAGAGAGGGGGTCTTAGGGTATGGATGGTTCCCAGCCTGCAATGGTGCCTGTGGGGTCAGCCATCCTTGGGTCACTGATTATGCCTGGCTCAGGTTTGCTCTGACACCCACAAGGTCACCACTCAGGGAGGCTCTAGTGAGATCACGCAAGTTTCCCATTGGTGGAGCTTTGCTTTGCTGAAAAGCTTCTCTTCCCAGTCCAGGACCCCAGGACAAGACAGGGGTGAAGAGAAGCCTGGAAGCTCACTGAAGCTCACTCTCTGGACCTCGACCCTGAATGCTGTCTGCATCTCAAGCTAAATATGGGGAATGTGATGGAGTAAAGGATTTTTGTGTAAGGGTTTGGTGCTGACTGATAAGCATTTGTAAGCCAGTTAGCTGGTTGATGGGTGTGACAGTCCCAGGAAGGAGGGCAGTTGCATTCTGGCAGGGTGGTCTGCGCCAGTGTCTGCACTGTGGGGTTGTAAGCCGCCTGGGAGGGAGAAGGTCCTCTCTTAGGCTTTTCTCAAGTCCTCCCCTGCCCTCCCCTTCAAGGCCTGAGCCCTGAATCTTACACAAAACAAAGATTTAAAAGACATGGCCTTGAGAAGCAGGAGGGAAACCAGTGCCTGGGAGTCTATGGACTTCTGCCCCTTTTTCCCCAAACAACAAGGTACACTGCCCTCCTGCTGCCTTCTTTCATTACAAACAACACCATCTCCCAGACCTTCTGTATAATCTGAGGCCTCCCAGCTTTCAGGTAACTTTTGACCTACACTTGCCACCCACCACACCATCCGTCCTGCCCAGCAGAGGGCCTGGGTGGCCCCAGGGACTTACTCAGCAAGCTGGAGTTGGGGAAGCGCCAGGCCTCGCTGTAGGAGGAGTAGGGGGTGTGGCCATAGGCATTGCCAGAGTATTCACTTCCTGTTGGAGGCACACAGGGGAGAGGCCTGTGAGGTGAAGTGTACCAATGCAGGGCTGGGGCATGGGGAGGTCTGCAGGGCTGGCAGTGGGCAAGCTCAGGAATGGTGGGGGGACAGCTGGAGCCAGGAGCAGGGACAGTGGTGCTCAGAAGGTCCCTCTGTCATCCCTTTGGGAACCTATCAGCCTGGGTAACCTGGGGCAGTGTCCTTTTCCGTCGGTACTGGAGGTACTCCCTTGACACACTACAGCCCTCCCAGGAGGCCCAGAGGGTAGATGTTATAAGTATTCCCATTTTACAGATGGAGAAATTGAGGCTCTGAGATCTGCAGAAGCTCCCACAGGTGGAGGGCTTGGTGGAGCTCCAAAACTGGGCTGTGACTCTAGGGCCCGGGGACTAACTGCTCCTTCTACTGCTGCCTGGACTTTCTGCAGAAGGGCTCTTCTGAAAGGGCCCCATAGCAGGGGTATGGGGCTAGGGGCCAAAGAGGAAATCTGTCTATATGAACCTTTTAACCTCTCTAGGTATGAGTGTGTTGAGTGTGTGTGTGTGCATGGGGGGTGAGGGGAAGTGTGAGGGTTAAGGATGGGAGAGGACGGAGAGCCCCGGAGGGCACCCACCTCCCGGGAAACTGTGTCCTGGGACTTGGAGTAGTTTGTTGTTCCATCCTGAGTCTGCCACTTTAAGCAAACTCAGCACATAAATTTACATAAAGTAAATCAGATCATCTCCTCCTGTTAATGGATTCTTGACTTTTCCAAAGGAATTATTTAGGGAAGAAATTACTTAAGAATTCCCTTACATAACAAAAACAAAGTCAAGCTCACCACCACAGCTACTACTGGTGCTTGGTATAGAGCTTAAAGTTTGTAAGGCACTTTCCCACCCACTATGGTCTTTTACTTTCACAACTACCCTAATGAGGTACTCATGGATACTACCAATGTATAGAAAAGGAAATTGGAGTGCAGAATAATTAAGTAGTTTTCCTCAAATCACATTGTTGTTAAATTTCAGAGCAGAACTCAACCTTAGGGCTTTTGACTCTGAATTGCAGGTAATCCCTTTATTCATTTATGAGATGATTCCATTTACAAAGTTAGATTCCTGCCAACCCTGAGACCCAATGAATGTCTACCCAGCCTTTCAGAAACCCATCTACCATTGTGAGCTGTGTGTCTTCTGTGGTTCTAAGTCTCCTTCCCAGACTCTCTGGAGAGGTTGCTCGAAACTCCCTGACTGCGGAGCTGACCTGTCTAGAGTCAAATCCACACTTCCCATTTCCTGGTTGTGTAACCTTGGACAAGTCACTTAGCTTTGCTGAGTGAGTGACTTACAGGTGAGCCTTGGGTTCCTCATCTGTAAAGTGGACCAAATAATTATCCCTATCTCATTTGGTTTAATGAGAACTAAATGAGAAAATATGTTTTAAATGCTTAGCACCATCCTTCAAATATATATACAGTACTCAATAAATGTAAGCTTCTATTATTTTCTCATTAAACAGGTGCAAAAATAAAGTTCAATGGAGGCTTAAATCAGTCATCCAACCAGTCTTAAGGCCTGGATTGGGGTTAATGGGAGCTGCTTTATTGCCAGACAAATAGGCATTTATACAGGAAGAAGAGAGAGATGAAGAGGAGGAGCCTGAAGCAGAGAAAGGCTTTGGATCCTTTCCTTGTCTAGGAAGTCAATGACAGGCTAAGGACACAGTAAGGAAGTTTCTTAGGGGCAGAGACTAAGTCTAATGTAGATCAAGCAAAAAATACGGGTAAAAGAAGGAAGGGAGTAAAGAAGGAAAAAAGCAAAGAAAAAAACTTAATAAATAATCTGATCTAAACATCTATTTAACAGATGAAAAACTAAGAAACAACTTAATCTAAACATCTATTTAGCAGATAACACATCTGTTACTTAGAGAAGGAAAGACATTTGCCCAAGACCATGTGTTCAGTGAAAGCCTGAACTAGAACCCTGGCCCCGTCTTTCCACACCGGTGTTCTTTTGCATCTCACAGCGCAAACTGCCCCCTGTTTAGTCCAGGTGTCCCCGGTTTCACCCAATTCTCTATTGGCTGCATAGCAAGGGCCCTCGAACCTTTTACCACACCCTACCCCATGTTGAACACAGCAAGCTCTAAAGGACGAGGGAGAGAGGTGGAAAACATGATGTGTTTACCGTCTCATTTTGTCATTCACTCATGCATTCACTCACTCACCAACTTATTTATGTATTTAACTACCATTTACCGAGCACCTCAGTCACATGGAACCTGGGGCAGGGGATGGGGCTCAGTAGGTAGTACACACCTGGGTGTGGCATCTTTCTGTCACCAGATGTGCCTACCTGCTTGCAGTCACAGCAGATGAAACGTCTCTGCCCCCGATGAAAGGCCAACCCTGCCTCTGTGCTCTGCATCAAGGATTTGGCCCCTCCAACAATCCCATTTTCTGTTTCATCAGTTTCTCCCTTCACCCTGCAAACATGCTCTGCTATCTTCTGTCTTTAAAAAAATACCCTTCCTACCCCCACATTCCTCTCTAGCTACCAGTGCCTTTCTCTGCCCCTGATCTCTGCCTTCACTTTCTTATCCCTTGCCATCAGGCTAACTCTGATCCCCTCAAATTCCCACAGTCTCTACCTCCATCATTCCAGTGGTCACTTCTATATCCACAATTCCCTTAACTTTTTAGCTCATCCCCCTCTCCATGCCTTTGGGCTGGTGATGCCCAGTCTTCTGTTTGTTTTGTAATTCAGTTTTCTTTCCTACTCATTCGCCTTGCCATTCCTTCTCTGTTAGAGCTCTAAATCATTTTAAAGAACCCCAGGCTTGGTTTCTAGCAGTCTTGTCTAATCCCTTGGCATTAAATGACAGCTTTGTGCAATGGCTGAAGTTTGTACTCTGGTCAGGATTCTTTCCTGACTTCAGACATACATGATGTGCCTACTAACTTACTAAAACTGGATATTTAGTAGGCATCTCAATCCTAACATGGCCCAAAAAACTCTTGATTTCCACTTGCCCTCTACTACATAACTTCCCCTCCTGGTCTCCCACATATATGCTTGCCACCATCCTCCATGCCCAAACCTGCAAGTGATCCTTGTTTCCTCTATTTCCTCATCTTGACAGCCAATCCACCAGCAAGGCTTGCTGGCTTTTCAACCAAAATATATTTTCAGGGTCTCTTTTTCCCTCCTCCACTGCTAATTTCCTAGCTCAAACCACTGTCATTTCTTGCAAGAACTATTGCAACTGTCCCCTAACTGGTCTTTGTGCTTTCTCCCTTGACTGTCTACAGTTCATTTCCCCAGAGATCAGAGTAGCCTTTTCAAACTTGACCCAGCCACTCCCAATTACGTGCTACCATGCTAAGCGAGTTCCTGCCTTAGGCCCTTTGCACTTGCTGTTCTTTTGGGCCAGAGATGGTCTGTCCCAGGTTACCACTTGGCTGGACATTTTGAACACCTTCTCAGAGAGGCCTCCCCTGACAACCAACCTAAAGTAGTTACCTCCTTACCCTGTGGATCTTTATTACATCATCCCATTTGATTGTCTTCACAGACAATAAATTATTATGTTTATTCATTCAATGACTTATTTACTGTCCATTTCTCTTCACCATTAGGTTGTAAGCTCCAAGAATAAAGGAATCTGACTTATTCATGGCTGTATCCCCAGCATCCCATATAATAGACCTTCAATCAGTATTTGTCAAGTGAAAAAGTGGTGAATAGATGGAAGGATGCAAGGATGAATGAAAGTGTGAATGATCGAAGGGCTGATGATGAAAGGATGGATGAGTGAAAAGATG
The DNA here is from genome assembly GCA_963574635.1 of Cheracebus regulus. Classification (NCBI taxonomy): domain Eukaryota; kingdom Metazoa; phylum Chordata; class Mammalia; order Primates; family Pitheciidae; genus Cheracebus; species Cheracebus regulus. Next base: position 8,118 of record CAUYQU010055932.1, read on the forward strand.
GATGGAAAGATGGATAGATAAAAGGATTATGTATAGAAAGATGGATAGATTAATGGAAGAACAGATTGAAAGTGGGATGAAAAGATGGATGTATGAGAGGATGGACGGGTGGAAGGATGGGCGATGAAAGGGTTGATGGAAAGATAGATTAAAGGATAGTTCTATGAAAAGATGAATGGATGAATGAATATAGATGGAAAATAAAAGGATTGATGGAAAGATGGATGGATAGAAAGACAGATGATAGATAACTGGAAAGATAGATGAATTAAAAGATGGATGGAGGAGCCGGGCGCAGTGGCTCATGCCTGTAACCCCAGCACTTTGGGAAGCTGAGGTTGGTGAATTGCCTGAGGTCAGTAGTTCGAGACCAGCCTGGCTAACATGGTGAAACCCCATCTCTACTAAAAATACAAAATTTAGCCAGGCATGGTGGCAGGTGTCTGTAGTCTCAGCTACTCAGGAGGAGGCTGAGACAGGAGAATTGCTTGAATCCAGGAGGTGGAGGTTGCAGTGAGCGAGATTGTGCCACTACACTCCAGCCTGGGTGACAGAGCAAGACTCCAGCTCCAAAAAAAAAAAAAAAAAGATGGATGGAGAGTCAGAAGGTTGGGTGGGTAAAAGGTGGAAGATGGAGATGGAGGGATGGATGATGAAAGATGGAAGGATATATGGGAATGGGAAAATGCATGGATGTGTAGAAAAATGTATGGGAAGAGGAATGAGTGGACAGGAAGATAGACAACAGGGTGGATCCAGATATCTGGAGCTGCTGGTTCTTTAGAACTGGTTGAAAATCATTGACTGTGTTAATGGAGTCAAACAAAAAATAAGATAGATAAGATAAAATAAAAGAGAAATAGAAGGTGAACAGACTAGGGAGATCTGTCCTAGCCCTTTTCTTGTGCTGCTTTCTTGAGGCTTGTGTCTTTATTTCTGGTATGGTAGGAGACAGTATGGTGTAGTGGAAAGAGCCTTAGACTTGAAATTGAAAGACCTGTGTTTGCAAAACTCAACCACTTAGTATGACTATGACCCTGAGCACACCACTTTGCTTTTGTTTCAGTTTCCTTATCCATAAAACTGGGATAATATCAGCCTCTCAGTCTTATGGTCAGGGTAAAATTAGAAATAAAGTTATACGTATTTGAATGGCCAGACATGCAGAAGTGCAAAACAAGCGATCACTTCTTCCTTCCACAACAGATTGTTGAATGTCTTTGGCATGCCATGCTTTGAATATTTATCATGTACCTAACATGCATGCGATAGGTGCTCAATGAAAGTTTATTCACTTTAATTGCAGGAATCCCCATTCAGTCAACTGGGAGATTGCAGGCAGTGGTAAGAGATGGACATATAATTTTTCCACAAAAATTCTTTAACAATTCATTTGTGCAATGCTGTTCCTAGGAACCAAGTGATTCATTTAAACAGTACTGTATTTTCTAAAAACTGATTTTCATGGAACTTACTGGAAGCCCAACCGCAGTGTAGGGCAAGGTCCCTCCTTTGTGGATTTCACTTGCAGTCAATGTCCTAGCTGTGCTATTTTTTTCTTTTTCACAGCATTCACTCAGGATTCTTTCTGGAAACAACCTGGGGGACTTTGATGAGAGGCCCAGGCTTTCCAGCTTCCTCACAGGTCAGACTCTGGGCCCCAAGAACCCCTTGCCCTGGGCCTGCCCTCAGGGAATGATTCAAAATTAAGAGAAAAGCCTTGTGCTTTATGTTTCTTCCTCCTCCTCTAAGCAGGCGGCCGGGGAAGGTGGAGGGGTTGGAAGGGGAATGAGGGGAGCCGACTGGAGCCTGGGATTTTGATTGAGAGGCCCCATTATCCACACTCTTAAAAAAATAACCGAATCTTTTCCTTTTTTATCTTGACCAATCTCATTTCACGCTCCAGAAGAGGAAGGGAGGGAGGGAGGGAGTCTGAGGCCAGGAGGGAGAGAGGAGTCAGTATTCTGTATTTTCAACGCTGCATTAAGCACATCGCCACGGTAACCAGGCAGCAACAAGTGCCAGCTCAGCAGGTTCCCAGGGAGCACAGAGCCTTTTTCCCTCCCTCTCTCTCTCCCTCCTCTGCCCAGGAGATCCCAGCCCACCTGCCTCTGCATAGGGTGCTCAGAGTGGGTGGCTGGCAAAGATTAACTCCTGCAGGGAGGAAGGGAAGCAGGCTTGGGTAAATATACCAAGTCTCTGGGGTCAGAGCCAGAGAGGCTGGCCTAAGACTGGCATGGGGGTCACAGATGCCTTGAGTTCAGAGCTCTTTCCAGAAACTCCAGGTCCCAGGCCTTTCTGACCAGTGAAAATGACTCTATTATGCCTCATCCACCCCAAAGTCTTTCCTATATGGCTCCTAAAAAATTGAGACTTGCTCAAAGAAACTCCCATTATCTTCAGTTGTCCAGAATTGTCAACCTGAATCATCACTGGATGATGAGTGGCAGACAAAGAAACCCAAATGACTGGCAGGCAGGTTCCAGGACAGTCCAAATGAGGATGGAATGCTACTCCAGGCTCATCTCATCCTCTATAGTACTCTGAGAGTACCTAGAACCCAGGTCCTATCCATGCAGGGTTGAGTGAGAGTGAGATGTGAGGCATAAATTTCATCATTATCCTCATCAATACCCTTCAGATTCAGATTTTACAGAAGCAGAAAACTGGGACGGATCAGACTTAAATCACTGGGAGACCAGCTCTGCTTAACGGCAGGGCTCATCTTCCACTCAGTGTTTTGGGACCCTTAGAGCGTTCTACCTTTATGCTCACTGATTCACTGGAAGAAGTGGTGGAGCTTGGATTTGAACATATGTCTGTCTCAGCCCCTCCCTTTTCATCATGGAGGGTAATGTGGCAGATCTGAGAAGAAGGAGGCCAAGCTGGGGCAGGTTAAATAGGGAGTCAAGACTGCACTGGGACATTGTCTCCAGGCATTTACAAGAAGATACCTCCTTCAGTCCATCCTTCAATGCCCTTCGGGAAGTCTATGAATGCGGACAGTATGCTTCTTGCCCCTCATGTCCCACCTTGCTCCAACACTTCTCTTTGCAGTGCTCCCCCTCCTGCCGGCCCTCTCCTTACCTGCCACCATGCCTGCGATGGCAGAGGAGGCATAGCTGCCCTGTCCACTTGTAGGGATGTGGGGTGGGTATCCGGGCAGTGTGGGCCCCACCATCTCTCGCCCTGGAAAAATACAGTGAAGAGTCATCAGTTGAACCATGGGGGCTCCTGTATATGTCATCTCACTCTCTTGAGGCTCTCCTCCTCCATGCCATTCCCACCCTCTCCACAGCCATTCCCCAAATTCACTTCCTCTTCCCCCTCTCCTCCTCTGACCCCAAGTTCTTGTCACCTCTGTCTGGTCTTCTGTAGGACAGAGGCTCCACCACGCAGGGAGCACTTGCTACTGTAGTCTCACATTGTTTCCTGTTCTCCATTGGTTTTATTTAAGTGATTGTTATCTTATGAACCCACAAGAATGTCCTGGTATTGGAGGCTGAGGCTATGTCATCTGTTCTTTGTTATCCCCCACAGCAGCCAGCAGAGCAGTGGGTACAGCTGGCCTCTGTAAATACATTTGAGGTCACTTGACTTAGAGCTCATCCCTTTTATCCTGGCTCTGAGAACTAAGAACAAGTCTCTATGAAAGGATGGCATGTATGGGGCGCACTGACCCATCCCTATTTTGGGGAGGACCTGTGACAGACATTAGTAATCAACCACTACAACTTTTTCCATTGAGTAGAGGGGGCCTTCCAAGTAGATGCAATCTGTCAGAGTTGTAAGGGACAGGAAACCAATTGGCTAACCCCAACCTAGAAGGAAATGTGGCTGAGATATTTAGTTTTTACATGACCATGAGCCACATATCTGTTAGTTCTATTTTGAAAAGAACCATTTTTGGCAAAACAAACACCAATCTCTCTGTTTATCTTTAGCTTGTGGGTCACACTCCCACTTGGTGACACCAAGTCAGCTCTATGAAGACCTCATTTCCTGGCTCTGCTTCTCCTCTACGTCGAGAAATCACTTTCCCATTTTGGAGACCCCAGCTGACCTGGAGACCATCTCCCCATCTACCACGTATAACAATAAACAGGAACATGATCTCTTGTCCCTGCTCCTCTTCTGTTGCTCCGATGTCCTGCAGGCCCCAGCCAGACTCTCCTTCACTCCAAGATTCTTGGCAAGGCGACAATACATCCTGGTTTGCCAAGGTGTACCCAGGTGATGACCACTATCCCAGCATATTTATTAATAATGCCCATTTCACTCTCAAAATGTTCCAGTGGATTGATGAATTATGTGCTCATTCTAGTTTTTAGTGATGTTTACAGAGTTTCTCAGTCTCAGCAGTATTGGCATGTTAGGCTGCACAATTCTTTGCTATAGGAGGCTGTCCTGTGCACTGTAGGATATTTAGCAGCATTTCTGGCCTCCATCCAGTAGATATCAGCAGCAGTTTCACCCAGGGTGACAACAAAAATGTCTCCAGACATTGCCATATGTCCCCAGCAGGAGGTAGTAGGGGCAAAATCACTCCTGGCTAAGAACCATTGTGTTGGACTATGACCGTTTTCCCCAAATGCCTTCTACCTCTTGCATTCTGGGGGCTACTTTTTCCTCCCAGGACTTATGTGAGACCCTGTTAACTAACAACTTACCAAATTCATCTCTTCTATGGCACTGCTTGTTCAACTTTCTGCCTATCAGACGCCCCCAGGTCCTTCATACCTCAGCCCCTTCAAGGGGTGTCTGGTCATGACAGAAGGGAAAGCCCCATGAAATCCTGTAAGTTGCTAATTCTACAGTGATTACCTCCTCCTTATCTCTCTGAGGATTTCCCAAAGACAATGTTCATTCACCAAATACTTAATGAGTAAGTACTACATTCTAGGCACTTTTCTAAGCACTTGGGTATATAGCAGAAAGCCAGAATGCTAAATTAGCAAGGCCAGGCACCAAATCAAGAAGGGGCATAGGCTGGGATAGGCATTTGGAGCCAAAGCCCAAGGGGTCAATGAACAAGACCAGGCACATTTCTGCCCTTCCTCTAGAGGGAAGGGTTTGGGAATCAGAGGGCCTGGGTTTCTTATACTGCTTCTGTGGCTAGTTTTCTGAGTGCCCTTAAATAAGCCTCATGTGTGCCCCAAGACTCAGTTTCTTCATATGAAAAATGGGAAAAAAATAATGTAGGCTTAGGCACCTTATTATAATTTCTATGAGGTTATCCATAGAATTCAGAGCCAGGGTTTCATGCTACAGGTGAACATGGATTAGTGCAATGGACACATTGTAGAAATGGTTATATGCCAATGAACTCCTATAGAATAAACAGCCATCAGTGTTCATTGTTTAAAACTGTGCAAATGTTTTGGTAAGCCTGAACACCACCTTCTAATCTGTTTTACTATTCCTGCAGTGTCCAGCTGTGCTTGGCATGGGACCAAATGGGGTGAAACTCACTGGAATTCTACAGGTGGGGTCAGTTCACCTGACACAAGGCCATCAAGGGAACAAATAAAGGACTGGAAACACAGGAGGGGAAAAGAGGATTTTAAGATATTTAGATGTAGAGGGAGAAATATACAGAAGCTATACTGAGACGAAATCTGAGCTTTCTGTGAAGAATACAACACAGTAGATCCTTAAACTCATCTCCCTTAGCTGTAAGATGAAGCATTGGCTAGGCAAGAGGGTAAGAATGATAGGAAGTCTGTGAGAGCAGGAGCACACCGCATGGACAGGTGGTGAAGGGGGAGCGATGGAAGAGGGTGGTGGCTGATTCAGGCCTGCTTCCTTCTTTCTCTTCCCTCCCTACTTCCTCCTCTGTGAGAGAGAAAGAGAAAGGGAACTCTAGACCCAGGCTGGACCCTGGATGAAGGACAGCACTTAATTCTCTGAAACATCTTCCTGCCTGTCACATAAGGAACTGGTTTAGATTTCAGCTTGTAAACTGGATTCAGCTGACTACTTGATTGACCTGTAGGGGCTTCCTGGCACCCAGTGTTGAGAAGGATTCTGAGGCAGCTTGTGTCTGCCATGATCGGGGTGGGGAACAGTGGGAGGTGGTCTTGGCTCTCAGGTGACCTGTTTGCTGGTGCTGGCCTTGTGCCCTGCAGGCTGCTTCTGGCCTGGAAGCTTGTGGTCCTGCGCTCCCCTCCCCCCACTTTATCCTGTCCCCTCCCTTTCCACTACCTGAGCCTAGCAGAGTAGCAGGCCGAGTTCCAGCGCACATACTCTCCTTACAACACAGCTGAATGTGATCCAAGGTGCCCCCATGAGGCTCCACCGCATGAGAACTAGCCCCCACGTAGCTCTTATAAATGGAATTCATCAGTCTCACTCCCTATATTCTAAGATTTTAATCTTCATCTCCCCTCAGTTACCTATTGTCTTCCCAATGGGGTAGAGGTTTCTGAATCAAACATCAGAACAGACGCCTGAGGCTTCCTCCTACGAAAGCTGGTCTTCCTGGAAAGCCTAGTAAGACTTTCTTCAGGATGGCTCTCACCCAGACTGTGGGACCATAAACTCTCCCAACAGCCCTACGAAACTCTTTGCGACAATTGCTTAAATGCATAGTTTCTTCCAAAAAGCCAAGAGCCTTGCAAGCCTTCTTAGAAACAAAACCACAGAAGCCATGACGTGGAAACATTCCATCATGGCCTAACTGTGCCCTTTTATCTACTTCTCTGTTTTTAAGGCCCTTCATCAGAAAATTATCCTTGCTGTGAATTCCATCTCCTCTACACCCAAGTATCCTTCCAATGTGGTGCTATTTTTAAGAATTTGACATAAAGCACAGGCCCATGTTGACTGGTTATGGAGTGGGGTTCCCTAAGAAAACTCTAGCTGCCCCCACACCTTGAAATATTGGTAAATATTCTAAATATTGGTAGAGACCAGGATCAGAAAGCTATTGCCTGGAGGAATTCAGAGGGTAGAGGTGATTTCAGACTATTTTATTTACCCTCTTTGAAGTCTGCCCTCCATGTAACCCCTTTTCAATTCCTTATCTTGTTCTGATAGCAAGGAGAATTTATGGCAACCCAGAAATCTCTTTGGCAGTACTAAATATAATTTTGTACAAAAGGATGGAGGAGGGGAATGGACTCTTTGATGATAAAACCTAACTCAGAGCTTTCCTTTGAGTTGAGCTGGAGTCAGTCCCAGAGCAGCTGGGACCAGGACAGCCTCGACATTGCTGTCTTGGCCAGTGTGTTGGGACTCCAGACTGGGGTTTCCAAAGTGAACTGGTGTCAATGTTAGGGGCAATCCTGCTATTCCCCAAATGCTGCTACTTCCTCTTTCTTGGCTGACTGGGGACCAGCTGAGACTCAGGAGGATAGTCACTCTGGAAATCACAGTGTCAGAGCCACGGGGCCGAAAGAAGTGACTCAGAGAGAAACTGTGAAGCAGGTAAAGGAGTTGCAGGAGATGGCAGTGAGAGTCCTTGGGAGTCACTCAGAGGGCGTGGAAGGTTCACGCAGGTTAAAGTTGAGCTGATTATGGGATGAAAACTCACTGGGTCCTCCCTCCTCTCCCCTGGTCTGCAGCATTACCTAGGAATCATGTGGCCTCTGCTTGCCTGCCTGCCTTCCTCTCTCCCTCCCTCCCTTTCTCCCTTTCTCTCTTTTTTTTATTTTGAGACAGAGTTTCACTCTTGTTGCCCAGGCTGGAGTGCAATGGAGCAATCTTGGCTCACCACAACCTCCACCTCCCGGGTTCAAGTGATTCTCCTGCCTCAGTCTCCTGAGTACCTGGGATTACAGGCATGCATCACCACGCCTGGCTACTTTTGTATTTTTAGTAGACACGGGGTTTCTTCACGTCAGTCAGGCTGATCTTGAACTCCTGACCTCAAGTGATTCACCGGACTTGGCCTCCAAAAGTGCTGGGATTACCTCCTTCTCTTTCTTTCAAATTCACTTCTTCTTCCCTTGGGTAGGTCTTCAGCCTCCTGTGCTCTTGAAACTATTCCCTTCCTAACCTTCTCCCACCCTGTCATGTCCTCCAGCCCTCTCACCATGGCTGAGCCACATGTTAGATATGGAGGTCCATTCTTTACCAGAGGCCTCAGGTGGACAGTCTGTAAGCAGCTCCAGGCCAACACCCTGAGCTCAGCATGGGCACCAGCCATCCCCCTGGCTTGTGCCTGATCCACTTCCTGAGTTGCTTCCTACTCTTGGCCATCTGCCTGGATCCCAGTTCCTACAAGCCTAGTACTCCTCACTCTTTTAGAGCTGCTGCCTCTGTGTTGAATTGTCAACCCTTGGGCTAGGGGGGCTCTGTAACCAGCCAGCAACCTTCGAAGTGCTCACACCTGCACTTCAGCATCATCGGGGCCTGGGTTGAGGGCCACCTGCCTGACGGATATGCTGGTGCTGCAGATTTGGCTGCCTGCTGCCTGCATGACCACCAGGTGTCTGCTGCCAGCTGCTTTGTCCCATGGGTTGGGTGACCTCTCAGTCCTGCAGTTAGCCTGGAGAGTGGGTATGGCTACTACATTAACAGCTGACAGTAGTTGGAAGCATCCCCTCTGATTGACTGCATGTTGACAGGGGATGCTTATAGCTCTAACAGGATGACAGGGAGGGGACAAAGTGTGAGGACTTTGGGAGCAGGGAGTTTGCCCTGGGCTGTTTCAATTACACTTTAGACAACGGCCTACGTCTGCACTCTGATGCTCCTATCCGCTTCCTTCCAGCTGCCCTACATCCTTCCCTCTCCTTCAGCTGGTCCTGCCAAGCCTCTCTGTGACTTGCACAGTGACTGCTCCCCATCATCACGGGTACCACCACACCCTCACCCCTTGCCTGCTCCACAACCATCCCCAGCCCTGGCCCACCACTCTCAGGAGACATGCAGGCTTGTGTATCTCCCTGTAACTGATGTGAGCCTCTTCTGCTCACCCCCTCCCCTCCCCTCCCCTCCCCTCTTTTTCCTTCCCTCCCCCATTCCCATTTTCTCTGGCTGACATAATTTTACTCAGCTCACAGATTTTTCTCCTTTAATCACTTTGGTCAAAACAAATGACCCATCTCTGCTGACTTCACCCTCTTGAATTCCTGAACTCTGAGTCAACATTTTCTTCCTTGCTTTAGACCCTTAAACACCATCTCTCTGCCCGCATACTAGGTGTCCATCTCTTCTAAGAAAACTCCTCACATTAGATGCAGGGATGCATAGAGGGAAAAAAGAAAAGAAAAAACAACCCAGGTGCCAGCCAGACAGAAAATGTAGAGCCAGTTATAAAAAAAAGGGTCCATGGACTTGTATCACATGATCCTGTGGTTTCACTGGGCTGGTAGAGGTCTTGCTCTTCTGGGGCAGTGGTTTTCAGGTCCAAGGGCCTTCTAGGGGCAGGGCCCCCTTCTGAAAGACAGTTCTTCAGGGATCTGGTGAGGATACATGGCTCCTGTAAAAGGCTTCATTTCAAGAGATCACTGAGAGGCCCAGGTTTGAAACCACTGGTCCAGATAGACTGTCTGACTCTGGGCTGCCTCTGTGACAGGTCTCCTACACCCTACCCCAACACTGGTCTCTGCTGTAGCATCTCAAGGTTGGGGTAGGGGGGTGTGGGAGGTAAGGAGGCATTTACTCTGTCACTAAATAACCACACTCCTTGGTGACAATGCCAATATTAAAGAGATTCCTCCAAAGCTGAACTGAGAGCTAGCCAGCTTCCTCCGTTGGTCCTGGGCCCCCACTGGGCCCACAACTAAAATAAGTCTATCCCTGTGGAAGCCCTTGAGGTATCTGAAGACCGTATGGGTCTCTGCTCCCCACTTTCACTGCATCTTAGGCCCTCTCTAGCCCAAGCCAAGCACTTGACTCTCAGCCATTCCTCAGGCCCTGGCTGCATGGGCAAAGGTCCTTCTGCTAGGGGGACCTAGCTCCCCTTGAGGTCTGACTTATGGAGTGCAGGCCCAGGCCTCGGCCAACTGCACATGGTGCTTCCAACCAGAGACCTTGGCAGAGACCTTTTCCTCCCTGGGCCGGTTTCCTCATCAGCATAAGAGGTTTGCTCTGGAGACTACCTCAGGTGCTTCCAGCTTTATTTGTTTGTTTGCTTTTGTTTTTTGAGATGGCATCTTGCTTTGTTACCCAGGCTGGAGTGCAATGGTGTGACCCTGGTTCATCACAGCCTCTGCCTCCTGGGTTCAAGCAATTTTCCTGCCTCAGCCTTCCCAGTAGCTGCTATTACAGGTGCCTGCGACCACACCCTGCTAACTTTTTGTATTTTAGTAGAGATGGGGTTTCACTATCTTGGCCAGGCTGGTCTTGAACTTTTGACCTCGTGATTCACCTGCCTCAGCCTCCCAAAGTGCTGGGATTACAGGCATGAGCCCCCACGCCCAGCCGGTGCTTCCAGCTTTAAATATTTTGAGGCAGTTGAGGTTCTTGATGGGAAGTCCACCACCCCTCCACTCTCAAGTTGCTGAATCACTGAATTGATCGTATTTAACAGATGTCTGACTGTCATCCTGGTGATACTGTTAAGCTAGATATGAAGATAGCGACATCATAGAAACACAGCTGGGACTGACCCTTGGCCTTTTTAGAAATTTGATCCAGAAACTAGCTCCAAAGCCAAAGCCTTTTTCCCTCTAAAATGTTCATTTTTCCTTCTATTTATTTATGTATTTACCAAGACCAAGTGTCCCTGTGTTACAGCACCTGGTTCCTGGCCTTAGGGTCCCTGCTCTTCCATGGGGTTTTGGGGTGGTGTATCCCACTTCCTGACATCCCCAGAGCATCCGCCCCTTCTGAGCATGTCTTCGCCATCACGGAGAACCTCATGTTGGCACCTCCAAAAGTTTTGGAGGAATTAGGGAATAGGGTGGTGGTGGATGTGATTGGGGCCAGACGGGGGGCTGGCGTTCGGCCCTGAGGACCCCCCTCCCACCCACCGCAATGCCTGCATGGCCCCGGGACCTCCCTGTCGTACCTGAGAGGAGGGCCTGGCCCGTGAACTGCCCGTACACGGAGGCAGCATGGGGAAAGGCATTGAAGGGCGGGACCGAGGCACCGGCTGGGACCCCGGAGCCGACTTGCTGCAGATCCAAAAAGGCGGAGCTAGATAAAGAGGAAGGGGTGGAGCTAGAACTGGACACCTCGGGGGTTTCCTGCTTTATGGCGAAGGGTGAATGAGGATCTGCGGGAGGGAGGGAGACAACAAGGAGAGAGGGGTGTGAGATGACGGGGCGGGAACATGCACAAACCAAGCCATGAGATGTGGAGGGTGCAGGCGGGGCGCGGGGCAGGCAGGCCCGGCTGCTGTCAGAGTCTGGGCTGGGGAGCTGGGGCCCACGAAGTGTGTGGCGAGGAGGGCAGAGAGAAGCTCGACCTCCCTGCTGTGCTTCTGCTGTGAAATGGAGGACTGGGAAGAAGTGTGTGTGCCTGCCTCTCCCGCAGGAGGGACTGTGGAGACCCAGGAGCGGCCTAGGGCTGGAGGCACAACCCCTCTATCCACCTTGAGGCCCAGCCAGCACAGCCCACCTCTCCTCTCCAGGCCAGGCTCCACAAACCTTGTGCCTGCCAGCCAGCCAGCCAAGCTCTGCCATCCCCCGCCCTCCACCTGGCCAGGGAGACTCCAGGCGTCATACCTGCCACCACGGGGTAGGTCTGGTGAGTCGAGAGGTTGCGCCCCAAGGGCGTGTTGGAAGGGGTCAGGGTGGCCTTCCCGTCGTCCAGGGTGCTGTTGAGCAAGGGCAGTGGGTAGAGGCCCTGGGGAGCAAAGAGAAGTCAGTGCACAGAGATGATCCAACAAGCTGGCCTTCCTGCAGACCCTCAGCCTGTCTTAGAACGTGACCACCTGCATCTCCCCAGGAGATTTCCTCATCATCCCCTTCTTCCTTTACATTATCAACTCCACTCAGCACATTTCGTTTGTCCTCATTGTCCTCCCGCATCCCTGGACTTCAAGGCCAGCTGGTGGCATAGGTGTCCAGGCGTGGGATAGAGGGTCTCTGCCAGAGGATCACACCCTGGCTGCATGGCTGGCCTCCTTCCTTGTTTCACCACACTGTTGAGACCCGCAGAGTACAGGACTTTGCCAAGGACCGGAGCAGTCTCTGACTGGACTGTTCAGGGTGCTTCCATCTGTTAATTTATTCTTCCCCAGATAGGGAACCCAGGCACAGAGGTTTAAGAAACTTGTCCCACTCCCATATGGGGCAAAGACAGGAGTCAGACTCGAGGGATCTGAATGCCTCTACTCTCAACCACGTCCTAAACTGGGTGACGTAAGGACCACTTCTTATAATTGCAGAGTTTACATCAGAGCTTTGCCTCTGTTGTCCTGGTAGAGTCCCCCAGCAGCCCTGTGACATGGGCGAGTAATACTATGTCTGTTTTTTATATGTGGAGCCTGGAGCTCAGAGAGGTACATGGCCCAGTTTTGTATAATGTAACTGGGACTAAACCCAAGATTTTGGCTGTGGACCCAGGTGCTTTACCCACCATGTGGATTTCTTCTTTTCTCTCTCCACATCCAAACAAATAGAAGTTCAGCTTGAAAATGATATTTAGAGTTGTTTTTGTTGGAAACACTCTTTATCAAGTACCTGGGGGTTTTCATCAATAAGACCTCATTTTAGATGCCTCCTGGCCTTCCCTTGCCAGGAGCACAGCTATGACCTTAGGTACTCCTTCCAAAAAGAACTTGTTTAACTAAAGGCAAGTGTACCTCATCCTCACCATGGCCTCCTCCCACCAGGGAAGGAGATAGCGCAGAAAAAAGAACACACCCATTTTCCACATACCATCATGCACGTCACATACCCGCTACGTGAGATGTACAAAGCTGAAATCAGGGAATGCTCAGTGGTTACATAACAGTGCCACTAAAAGCAGTTGTTTTCAGTGATTTCCATGGAGCTGGGTTCTGCAAAGATCCACAGCATTTTCCGGTTGCATGCTGGGCACTTTTGGAAGCTACAGTCAATTCTGGAGGCCACCAGGGCACCATTAGCACATAGCAGCAATTACTGACTAAATGGTGTTCTGGTTCCATGCCTTCCGAGGGGGCCCACTTAGAGGCAGGGTGGAGTTGCTTAGGGCCTCGCTTTTTTTTTGAGACAAAGTTTCACTCTTGTTGCCCAAGCTGAAGTGCAATGGCGCAATCTCAACTCACTGCAACCTTCACCTCCCTAGTTCAAGCAATTTTCCTGCCTCAGCCTCCCGATTAGCTGGGATTACAAGCATGTGCCACCACGCCTGGCTAATTTTTTGTACCTTTAGTAGATATGGGATTTAATCATGTTGGCCAGGCTGGTCTTGAACTCCTGACCTCGTGATCCACCCACCTCAGCTTCCCAAAGTGCTGGGTTTACAGGCATGAGCCACCGTGCCCGGCCAGGGCCTGGCTTAATGAAATTGAACAAAATACCTAATTTCTAGAGTGTAAGAAGAGTTTAAAATGCTTTATGGATGTGGTGTTTCAACAACAAAATATCTATTCAGAATCCTACAGCTATTTCAAAATCCAAGTAACTTAGTGAAAAAAGAAAAAAAAAAAACCTGTGTAGTCAAACCCTTTGGTGATTTTGTATTCAATGGCTGAAACATCCCAGTGATTATTGGGCTTTTTAACTGGAATTGAACTTGAACGGGGCAGAGCAGCACAGTGCTTCAGAACTTCAGCGAGTCTGAGCTCTGGTTCTGCAATGACCTGCCAAGTAGCTTTAGTCTACTTGACTGCTCTGAAGCTTAATTTTTCACCTGTATTGGAATCATAGACTCTATGAGGCTGATGTAGGTATTACATGAGATTTTATATACTTATATAAAGTGCTTACCACTGAATACTTGGTGACAACAGATGCCCAGTGAGAATTATCATAGATACTATTTCAGAATCATGTGAAGAGTCAGACCAAATTCTTGATTTCTGTCAATAAACCGATATTCATATTCTGTTGATTTTTAAATTATATTTGTAAAATAGTGAAGCAGAGCTGTATGGACTTCTAGCTATTTTTTTTTAGATGGAGTATCGCTCTGTCACCCAGGCTGGAGTGTAATGGCACAATCTCAGCTCACTGCAACCTCTGCCTCCCAGTTTCAAGTGATTCTCCTGCCTCAGCCTCCTGAGTAGCTGGGATTACAGGTGCATGCCACCAGGCCTGGCTAACTTTTGTATTTTTAGTAGAGATTTTGCCATGTTGGCCAGGCTGGTCTCGAACTCGTGATCTCAGGTGATCTGCCCACCTTGCCCTTCCAAAGTGCTGGGACTACAGATGTGAGCCGCCACGCCCAGTCCCCCACTTGTTGATTTTACAGAAAAGATGGCTATGTTACAACCCGTCCTAAGGTCAGGTGTGAGTATTTGTGCTTCTTTCTTGGCTCCCCAAGACAAGAGGGCCTTCCTGTGCCCAGGAGAGAGAGTACAGAGTGTTACTTTGGCAGCACAGTCAGTCACCAGACATGGGAAAAGCAAAGGCCAGGCAGGACACGAGGGGCCTTTGTACTGGCTGGTTCCCCCTGCCCTTCACCACCCTCTAGGTAAATGACTGGGTGAGTCACGATTGACTGAGGGGTAGTGAATAATTTATGGACACTGCTGGACCTCAGTCTCCTCATCTGAAAGATGAGTGGTTGGAGAAGTTCAACGGTTTTCAAATGCATTTTTTTCAGCTTTCAAATAAAAACTTACATAGATGCACCATATCTGAAGCAGGTGACAGTGGACTAGTCTGAATGAAACAAGGATTGGCAGGCCTAAGCTCCAAAACCTGCTTCCGCAAGCTCTCCTTGTCTTCCCTGGCCTTGATTATCTCCACAAAACTGGACTAGATGGTCACGGAGGTCCCTGCCAGCTCAAAGACGCTCTCATTCCAGGATCCCCCGTGTTGGTATGCCAGCATGGCATGGGGGTGTTCTGTAGTCAAGCAGGGTCCTTTGGGGGGCTTAGGGATGGAGCCAGGAAATGTCTCTGGGACTCAGTGGGTGTCCAGAGTCTCATCAGCAGGGTTTCTTTACTTTCACTGGACAGCTGGTGCCTGCATACTGAGTTTTGCAGGCTTGCTCTCCCAGAGCGAGCTTCCTGCAGGCCCCCCTCTGCAGCCCGCTTTCCTTCCTGGAACTGTGTGCTGACTTGTGGGTGAGCACCCAGGCCCTCTCCCCATGGCTGCTGACGGCCAGCTTTTTCTGCACCCTCGTGGTTGCCACAGTCAAAGCTGATAAAATCGCTGATGCAGATTGCCTGCCCAGCTGCGAGTGCTGGCACGGGGCCAGCAGCCCAGACGGTCATTGGAAGTGGTTGGGCTGGTTATTGGCATCATCTCCATTGTCCTACCCAGTTCTTAAAGGCATATGGGCTCCCCTCACTCCTACAGCAAATGACGGCAGGGGCAAAGAGGGGCAATAGACACCACCCTGAAGACACTTCTCATCCGGTTGACTTGGTGGGGTTAAGGGGAGAAGATGTGACAACCGGGGGTTGAAAGCTCGATGGTTCTGCCAGAGCCGGAGTCTTTGTTGGCCTTGGGGTGGGACCTCTCACATCTCTGTCAGCTTTTCACGGAAGCCAACCTGTTACGATTCATTTCACCTGTCTTGAGCACTAGCAAGAAAAATTCCCTGTAGCTTGTGATTTGTTGTTCTGGATTTCTCAACTCATTCATTCGTTCATTCATTCACTCTACCGTTACTGCCTGTTATATGGGGGGGCACAATGGTAGGGGCTGGGAATAAAAACGTTTCATGTTTCGTGAGGCTTCCCTGTCCTTAAGGAGTCTGTGTGTCTTTGTACCTCTCTGTCTGCTAGATTATTAAGCGACACTGTGAGAGGCTACTGAGAGCAGCACGTGGGACATGCAGAAGTGCAAGAGGCAGGAGAGATGATTCATGTCGGAGGGGCAGGGGAGGTCTCACAGAGAGGGTGATATTTGAGCTGAGTCATGAAGGCCAGTGGTATTTTTTTCCATGCAGGGAAGTGGAAGGAAAGGCATTCTGTGTGGAGGGCACACGGCGTGTGAGGGCAGAGAGGTGTGAGCGAGGGCGGCCTGCTCGGGGCCATGAGTAATGCAAGAGCATGGGGTGTGTAGGGTGAGTGGCCAAAGGTGGGGCTAGGAAGGTGGCTGAGGTCATTGTGTGGAGGCTTCGTGCTGCTGCTTCAGAGTTGTGGAAGCCGACCTTGAGGTCTGGGGAAGATGCCGATGGCAAGAGATGGCATCATCAGGTTGTGCTCCCCTCCCTGAAAGGTCCAGGCTCAAAAGTTTAGGGTGAAAGAAACGATGAGGGTTAGAAAGAGAGGAAGATGCCAGGGCATCTGGTGAAATAAAGCAAGTGTCAGGCTTGGAGTTGTATGAGGCACGTGCCCTGAGCCCACTGATGCAGCTTCCAGCTGCTTTGGTGGCGGAGCGCAGGCTCATTTGGAGAGCACACCTTGCTCCGGCTCCTGCCCACACTGCTCACCTCCCAGGGCCCAGCTTCTTACCTGCTCGCCTTTGGTGTGGCTGGGGGAGGCATAGGCCTCCGGATAGTGCTGCCGCTCAAATGGGCACTCGAGCGGCTCGAGGTGGTGCTGGCTGAAGGCGTCCGTGCGAAGGTGCTTTCGGGGTCCACTGCTGCTGCTCTGTGAGTCAATGCTCAGCCGGCAGCTCTCCTGGTCACCTGGTACCCCCCGGGCAGGGAGAAAGCTTGTAGGGGACCTATCTACTCATCTCCTAGCCCAAAGCAGAGGACTGACTCCAAGCTGACCCACTGTGGAGGGAGAAAAAGGGCCAGCCACCTGGGCCCAGGAGCCTTGGCCGGCTGAGGGACAGGACAAGTGACAGTCACATGCAGAGCCCCTACAAAGTCCCATGTCATAAGTGGAAGGGCTTCTGTCCCCATCGAAGCCTGAGCAAACTGCCCTCATGCACCCCTAGCTGCCATCGTGTCCCCCAGCACTCACTGTCATCCATTTTCCTCTTGTCGCCGCCAGGCTGAGCGATGCCCAGGAGCCCATTGATGGAGTAGGTGGAGCCCAGGGAATCCGACTGGGGTGACTCCGGGGGAGTTACAGCTGAGCTGGGGACTGCGGTGGGGGGAGAAGGAGAGGGTCACTTCCACCCCTCACAGCCCCTGCTGCCACGGTGGAGGAGGCAGCAAACCAAGCCATGGACTAAGCCCTGGACGGGCTCAGGTCCCTCCTCCAGGGGCCTGCTGGCGGGAAGGGTTCTTGGCGTCAGAGCTGTCTCAAGTGTTTGCACCTCTCCATAGTTCAGTGAATCTGCCCTGGGAACAGGCCAGGCTTTGTTGCAATGGCACAGCTCAGTCCACACATGGGTTTGTGAGTAGTACTGTGCACGGCTGTGTCTGTGTGGGTGTATCTGTGTGTGCTCTGTGTATATGTGAGTACGCCAAAGGGGAGGTGTACAGGGGGATGTGTGTGCATCCAGGTCCCTCAGCACTCACTCAGCGTGTGTCCGGGGCTCAGGGACTTGCTGGCCACGCAGCTGTCCATAGGGAGGTTGAATGGTTGCTGCACTTTGGTCCGGATGATTCTGTGATGAAGAGAAGAAAGGCCATGAGAGAGAAGGGGAAAGAGAACTCATGGCTGCCCCAGACCCAGTTGCCTTTTTGACACCCCTCTTGGGTATCTTAAAGGCACCTGAAACTCAACTGTCCACCGTTGAGCCTGTGACCTTACTCTGTAGGCCTGTCCTCCCCAATTGTCCACATTTCATAATTGGTACCATCAGTCACTCAAGGCCAAAGCACAGATGGGGCTTAACATCTGCCTCCCTCCCTTTCCTATCAAACCTGCCATGGATTTCTGTGGTTTGACCTTGTGAACCTCGCCAACACTGACCCCTCTCTGCATCTCTCCATCAGCACCTTAGTGCATGCCATCACCAGCCTTCTAGGGTCACTCACTGGCCCACCCCCATCCCCTCTTGACCCTTTCTAAGTGATTCTCCCTACTGCAGTCAGAGTGGACTTTCTGAAATGCAAGTTGGCCACCTGCTTAAAATCTGCCAAGAGCTTCCCATTGCTTTATGGCCAAAGGCAAGAAGGTATAACACAGCCCCCACCCTCTGAAAGGCCACCTCTGCTGACATCTTAAATTTCAGCCTGCCTCATGCTCCCCTGCTCTTTACTGGTTTTCTTTTCTTTCCTTCCTTCCTCCCTCCCTCCCTCCCTCCCTTCCTTCCTCCCTCCCTCCCTCCCTCCCTTCCTTCCTTCCTTCCTTCCTTCCTTCCTTCGTTCTTTCCCTCCCTCCCTCCTTTCTTTCTTCCTTCCTTCCCTTCTTTCTTTCTTCTCTTCTCTTCTTTCCCTTCTCTTTTCTTTTCTTTTTCTTTTCTCTTTTCCTTCTCTTTCTTCACTCTTGTCACCCAGGCTGTAGTGTAGTGGCGTGGTCTCGGCTCACTGCAACTTCTGTCTCCCAGATTCAAGTGATTCTCCTGCCTTAGCCTACCAAGTAGCTGGGATTACAGGTGCCTGCCACCACGCCTGGCTAATTTTTGTATTTTTCGTAGAGATAGGGTTTTACCCTGCTGGCCAGGCTGGTCTCGAACTCCTGACCTCAGGTGATTCACCTGTCTTGGCCTCCCAAAGTGCTGGGATTATAGGTGTGAACCACTGTACCCGGCCTATCTACTGGTTTTCTTTGGTCCTATTAGCCACAGGGCCTTTGCATGTGCTGTCTGAGCTCTTTTCACCTACTTCTCTTATTCATTGTTTCTTACTCAGGGGAAGACATTCCTGATCTTCGTAAACCAAATAATCCTATGCTAGCTTGCATACCCTCATGTTCCTTTTCCTAGCAGGATTTAGAACTGCATTTTTACAATATTGGGTAGATACTTGATTAATATCTGTGTTCTCATTAGAGTGTAAGCTCCACAAAGATGGATTTTGTGTGTCCCCAGGGCCTAGCACAAAATGAATGAGTGAATTACATGTGAATGAATTAATGAAAAGTGAGTGAGTAAGTAAATGGTTGATTGAGGTAGTGAGTGAATCACTGAAGGAATAAACAAATGAGTGAATGCTTGAATGCAGATGGGGTTAGGGGTCTGGTGGCTTAGAAAAGGATCCATTCAAGAAAATTCTTTTATTGAATGAAAGAGGATGTGGTGTTTGAGGAAGGAAACTGTAGATAGCACACTGGCTGGGGACCAGGGGGAGGGCGCTTCATAGCATGAGCAAGGAAAGAGGCAGGTAGGTGTGGTCCTGCCCCGAGCCTGGTGTGCTCCCTGCCTCAGTCTCAGCATCAGGCCCCTTCCCGGCCTGTGCTCCACCCAAGCCAGGCTCTTGTGGTCTCTTTCCTGGTTTCCCCAAAGCCCAGGGACCCCTGCCTGACTCCAGAGGCTGCTTTCTCTCTCACCTGTTAATGGAGCTGACACTAGGCACAGTGTCATTGTCACAGACGCCCTCAGCCAGGAGCCGGTCTCGGATCTCCCAGGCAAACATGGTAGGGTTCTGACGTTTGTAGTCCCCAATCTTCTCCACCACCTTGGGGGTGGCCACCTTGGGCTTGGAGCCCCCTATCACTCCAGGCCGGATGCTCCCAGTCTCGTAGTACCTACTCCAATAGAGAACCCCAAAGAATTACCCAATAAGCAGGTGGAGTCTTTAGACAGGGACTTAGCCAGAGCCTCTCTCCTCTCTGAGGCTTCTGCGGAGGGGTGTGAGACTGAGACGTGCCCCCAAGCCTGGCCTCAAATGCTTGATGTGCATGGAACTGTTTCCCTGCATGCTACTGCCAAACCAGCACCATGTGCTAAAGGCCTGACCCTGGCTGCTCTCTCTCCCTTCCCTCTGGGCAGTCTCCTGTGTCCTAGCACCTGCAACAGCCATCGTATGGGGCACAAAAGATTTCCCTTCTAAGAAAGGAAATCTTGGTGTGCGTGATGTGTGAATGACAGGGGCACAGTACAGCTTGCTCTATCCAGCTTCTCTTGGCTAAAACATGACTGACTGCTTTTTTTAGACAGGGTCTCACTCTGTCACCCAGGCTGGAGTGCAATAACACAATATTGGCTCACTGGAAACTCCGCCTCCCAGGTTCAAGCAATTCTCCTGCCTCAGCCTCCAGAGTAGCTGGGATTACAGGTGCCTGCCACCACACCCGGCTAATTTTTGTAGTTTTAGTAGAGACAGTTTTCACTGAGTTGGTCAGGCTGGTCTTGAACTCCTAACCTCAAGTGATCTGCCTGCCTCAGCCTCCCAAAGTGCTGGGATTACAGGCGTGAGCCACTGCATCCAGCCAATGACTGACTATTTTCTTTGGCCACCTGGGAAGCTAGCTGAGGTCACTGGACCCTCTGCTGTCTTGCTGGTTCACCTTTGTTCCCTGCCTGTCCAAACCTGTGCCATACCCCTCACCCCACTGGTTGCTGGTTTTCTATCAGGTTTTAGCAGGTTCAAGTTGAAGCTGCTCCTCATGGACTCTGGAATCCTGACCTTGCTTGGATCCCCAGCCAGGTCCGGCTTGTTAAGCTGAGCCTCCTCTTCAGGGGTGTCCACCTTCCCCTTCCTCTACCCTCCAACTAGTTGGTTTGGCAGCTCATTGTCCTGGGTCAGGATATCCTCTCCTCCTCTCCTTGTTGTAGAAACTCTCTGGTCTCATCCTCATGAAAAAGAATCTGGCTCTTTAAAACTGCATTCATCTGTTACTTCCATCCAGGGCTCATCCCTGTGGGACACCACAGCCCTTCACAGGAGTCCCCTCTCCCAGGCCCTGCAAAGGATCACACCTTCCCCTATTTCAGATGGTGAGCCAGGGCTTTTCACAGTTCAAAGAACAGTCCAGGCCCCTTTGTCTGGTCCAGCCAGGGCTCCTCCTAAACCCACTTAAGGGTCAGAGCCGGGGGACAGGCACTCATACACAGAGCTGACTGAAAGCTCTGGCACAGAGGCATTTCTTGTGGAAGTGGCTTTGCAGACCAGAATCTGTGGCTGCATCAGCACGGAAGCAGGCCTTTGCTGCTCCTGGTCTCTCCTGAACCTTTGGGTCAGTGTTCTCAACCCTGGCTGCAGAGAATTAGAGTCACTTACTGGGCGCAGACGGGCAAGCAAGTTATATACCAAAACTTGGGCCTATTCTCCTAAAGCTCTGATTTAATTGGTCTGGGCTGGGGCGTAAACACTATTGCTATTTTTAAAATCTGGCTTCCCTAGGTGACTCGAATGTGCTGCTAGGGCTATGAAGCACTGATCTGGGGTCTTGGGGAATTACGGTTCGAGAAGCACAAACTCAGATGATCCTCTTTTAGGGGTTAGACCTTGGGAGCTCATCTGACCATGTGTCCCCTCCTTAGTGACTCAATCTCCCTAGGTCTCAGTAGGAGGAGGACCTTTGGGGAAGATTCTCCTGCCTTAGGAGGAGAGAAGCCTACAGCAAATGAGACATGGAGCTGAGGAGAAGGGAGAGGGAGAAACTAAGAGAAGGATAAGTGGACAAAGAAAGAAGGAAGGGCAAGAAAACAGTAGGCAAGTAGTGGCTAGGCAGAGGCCCAGAAAGACCACCATAACTGTTCAGGCCTCGGGATCGAACCTGGACATTGGGAGCAATTTCCCATTCCCCGGGAGGACGGATGGGCTTGCTGTCTTGAGATCAGCTGGAGATGTCAAGGTCTGCAGGGCGGGCAATCTGGGGTGAATTTCGTGCTTACCTGCCCAGGATCTTGCTGACGCAGCCATGGCTGACGCGGAGCTGGCGAGAGATGTCACAGGGCCTCACGCCCTGGTGGGCCAGGTCTACAATGCGCTGGCGGACCACTTCTGGCAGGGGTCTGCCATTCACAAAGGCCCCTCCCAGCTGGTTCAGCCCGCCATGGCCTAAGGAGACAATATTCCCAGGGACAGTTGTCAAGGCCAGGCAGGAGTTTGGGTGAGGATTAGCTATGAGTACAGGTGCAGGTGTGTGTGTGTGTGTGTGTGTGTGTGTGTGTGTGTGTGTGTGTGTGTGTGTGTGTGTGTGTGTGTGAGATTGTGACCATGAAATCAATCCCATGGCCAGGCCCTGTGGGTCCCTCTGGACCCCTACCCCAGTTCTCACTCCCAGGATGCTGTCACCATGGGATGGTGTCACAGGTGCACATTGCGCCTGGGGACTCTTTGGGCAGACTCAGCCTTTTACTCCAAATTACAACAATCACTCATTTTCTTCCCTCCCTCTGAAAAGTGTGTAAGGAGTTGAGGATGTGGGGTCTTCTCACACCAGTACCGAGCCGTTTGACCTTGGGGAAAACTCCTTTTCTTCTCAGAGTCTCCTTTCCTTTTGTAAAATGAGAGCAAGGGTGATTTTCACATTTCCCTTCTCCTCATGGAACCAGATTTTAAAACACTACCCCATTGAGAAAAACAAACACAAAAGAATAAAAGCAGAACCTCTCTGGTAGAGCTTGGGCAGAGAAGACCCAAGCTCTGTCTGTGGACTCCTGGCCTGAATGACCCTCAGGGTTCCTTCTTTCTCTAACAGGCCAAAGCACCAGGAACCTGGTGCAGGGTCCTCACAGGCACAGATAGCACTGGGTTCCACAACTGATACGGGGCTACAGGCCATATGGGAATCTGTCCGCATCACGGATATGTGCACACATTCCCTTAGCAGCTTTCCTGACTTGGCCGCTGCTCTTTGGCCCCAGCCTGTTCTTCATTCTGAGTCCATCCATCCAGGCAAAGCCATATATACTGAGTGCCTACGATGTGCCTGGCATTGTACAGGGCCCTGAAGATGCCAAGGTGAATAAGGCATCTTATTCTGCTCTTCCCACATGGGGTTTATGACAGTAAGGTCCCAGACCAGCAAACAGCCAGTTAACATACTTTGTGACCACTTTTGGGACTGGTGACATGCAGAGAGTTATGGGAACCACTGGAGGGGAAATTGACTTGACTCAAGGAAACACAGAAGGGTTCCCGAGGAGGTCTAAACTGAGACTGAAGATAAATAGGTGCTAGCCAAGAGAGGGAGAGAGGGGAGAAAATGGTTCCAGGCAGTGGGAACAGAATGTGCAAAGGCTCAGAGGCAAGAGGATACGTGTCTGTTAGATTTTCCGACATACTCAACTCTATAGTCCCTAGAATCATATTGAGCTAATTTCAGGGCTGAGATTTTCATTTTTCTCACAAGGAGACTGGGGCTCAGAGAGTTTTAGTGATCTGATTTATATGACTTGTCTAACTCAGTTTATATGAGGAGGAGCTGGGATACGACCAGAATTTAAGGCTCAGATCAGGGCTGCTCTTTGAGGGGAGCCCTGTTCTGGGGCTAGAGCTGTCCCCGAACTCTTGGCATTGGCTCTGCTGTTTTCTGCTGAATATGCCAAGGTCTTTTCACACCAGGGGCAGGATTTGGTGATATGGCTGGGAAGGTAGAGCCCTGGGGGATGGGAGTCAGGGAGCGGGTAGGTGAGAAGGAAGAGCCAACCCCAAGCTTCTGTGTGAACCAGTTAAAGACTATTTATGGCCGAGGATGGGAAGTGCCTTTGCTGGGCACACAGTACCCATTATCACCCACTGTCTTAGCACATTCAGAACTGCCTTGCAATGTCTCCTCAGGGGCCCAAGGTGTCTTCAGCAGAACACTCAATTTCCCTGTAATGAAAGGGGTGGGGTGCTCTAAGCCTCTTCTGCCCTGGGCAGTAAGTCAGGAGGAGAAGCCCTCTGGCCAAACACCCAGCAAGAAGGATGCAATGATCCATCCTCCTGGTGGAGGCAATGGGTGAGCTTGGGCACAGCTTTCACCTGTGCCCCTCCAGGCAAGTCTTCCTAGTGAGTGCTTTTCCACTAGGGCTGGAAGAGTGCTTGGAGAGGCTTCAGGAGAGCCCCGATGGTGGGCAGAAGGGTCTTTGCCCAGTGCTAAGCCCATTCCTCTGGTCCTCTCTGGCTACAATGCCATTTGTGAATTGCTGTAGCCATTTGCCCCTCACTGCATCATTGTTGCCTTCCAGCTCTTTTGGGTCCTGACACTGAACACAAGGGGGCGCCAGACAGCCATCCAAACACAGATAAGATCTTCAGCAGTCCTGCTTTGTCCTCATTTTCCAGAACTTTCCCTGCTGTATCCACCCAAACCTAAGTGTTTGTTCTGGAACCTCTATATATGGAAGCGAGGTTTCTTACAGATGGGGGTTCTTCACCTCTACAAATGTGAAGCAGGTTTTAAAAAATGCCATTTTGGGGTGGCTTAACTACGCTGTAAGCTGTGTGACCCATTGCCCTTAATTATCCTGAAGAACTGACTGGCATCCTTAGAAATCCAAACCCTCAGGAAGCCTCTTGATAAGTCATTTACCATTATCAGCCAGCATCGTAGTGCTGGGAAAGATATATTCACGTTTCTGGCTCCTAAAGTGTGAAGTCTCTGGTGCTTTATTTTATTTGACTGGCTTCTGAATGACTTTCTGTTACTGTGGAAAGACCCTTGGGCCTGAGTCCTTCCTTGACTCTGCCTGTTCTAATGTTTTCATTTGAGAAAGTGGTTTTTTTTCTTTTTTCTTCAACTTTAGTGTTTTTATCCATTGAATGGAGCTTAATAAAACTTATGCCTGCTGCTGACTTAAACTATTATAAGAAGATAGGGGGATCAGGATGGAGAAGTGTTTATTTAGATAAACAAATCTTGTTATAAATGTAAAATTTTTCTAATTTTCAGTATTCCCATGGTTGAATGTTGTGACCCAAGCTTGGCCCTAGGACTAGAGAGTATTTTCTCAAACTTCAGTGTGCATCAGAATCACTTGCCGGTGGGTGTTATTAAAATACAGAGTACTGAACACAGTGCCCTGAGTTTCTGAATCAGCAGGTCTGGGACTGAACCAAGAATTTATGTTTCTAAGAAGTTTCCACATGGTGTTAATGTTGCAAGGCCAGGGTCATACTTTGAAAACCACCGGTTTAAGCCAGGTGATGGCTGGTAAATTAAACATAAGAGGATAAGTCTTCATACTCCTCCAATCTTCTTCTAAGAATAATAATGATGGTTTGTATATTACGGTTTCCGTTTCTTTTCAACTCAAGACATTGACCAAGTGCCTATCATGACTCAGGTACAAAGCAGTGGGAATACAACCTTGAATAAGACAAGAATCCTGGCCTTCAAGGAACTTAGAAACTTTTGGGGGATATGATAAGATATATTGGGAATCATCATGTTAAGGGTGACTTTTCTTGAAAGATATAAGTCCTGATACTTGGGGAGCTTGTAAGTGGTTAGAGGTAAGCTGCAAGGAAGAATAACTAGGAGTTAACTAGGTTAAGAATTTTCCACAGGGAGAAAAACATCCATGTATAAAGTCTTGGTGCTTTGAAGAAATTGAAAGACATTTACTGTGGTTGTAGGACAGGCAAGAAAGAGAATTTGAAAGAGCCTGCTGGCTGCAGTTGGAGATGGCCTCTATGGTTTGAGGTTTTGAGCTGAGTCCCTGTAATGGAAGGACTTTTGTCTTTCCTGTGTCCGGTGTGGGGGAGTGGACTCTTCTGGGTGAGTCACCACCAAACACCCAGAGGTGGGTGCAGGCTTCCTTCCTGCACTGGGGTTGGGAGAATATTGGTGCCCACTGTGCTGACCACCTTTTATTGCTGCTGCTCATGGGGTGGGCTTTGAGGCCGGAAGCCAAAAATGAGTAGGAACCTCCTGGCAGGGCGGGAAGTGGGATAAAGGGGGAAGGTGTGATCCAGGAAGAGGTTTGAAGCCGCATAAGCAAAGGCTCTTTGCACGTGTGGAGGATTGTGAGTGGGGAGGCAGGGTGGGTATGGGGGAGGAAGGCAGGACCGCTTGGCCGGATGCAAGCAGGTTCCTGAGTGGAAAGTACTCAGACAGGCAATGCAAGCTTTCCTGGGGTCAGGGAGGGCTTTTCTTACAGTAAAGGGATTGGAGCTCAGTAAAGTTCTAGGTGAAGCTTGCTGTCCAGAAATGTATCCTTTTGGAAAGTGACCATTTGGGGAGTTCTTAGAACTTTGGTAATTTCTTCATCCTTTATAGAGCTTAGTTGGGATGGGAGAAGAAAAGGAGAGACACTCATTGATCAAAATTGTTGTTACATTTACCAATATTCAAACCCTTAAGATGTGGAAATGCTTTTTCCATGTCCCTATAGTCCTTTGCACAAATTCCTATCACAGCACTGAACACACTGAACAGTAACTTTCTCTATTTAGGTTTCTTTATGAATTACTCAAAGGCAGGTGCCCTGTCTTTGTCTACCATAGTTAGTGTTTTAGTATATACAGGTGGTAATGGTTTACATTGTTACAGTTGTTGCACGGATTCCCACAATTCTGCATGGTGGGACCCCCAAATCCCATGCTTCACTACTTTCCCTTTTATCCTTTTGCTTTGTCTTTTGCAGCTCTGCCCAGTCTTAAAGTGGCAATGGCTCAATGTGTTGCTCTGCAAAAATTTCCATTTAACTACCGGGGGTTTTTTGCTTGAGTCCCAAAAAGTGTCACGGTGGTGGTTGAGCCTTAGCAGGGCTATCATGAGAGGCACAGTGGCTGCTTTGGGTGCCCTTCAAATCATAACATACCTACTCCCCTTCCACAAAGGAAAGGCCTTGCCCGTGCGAATCAGTCCCTGGCATTCTCTACTTGGTGGTGTTCCCTTCCCCAAAATGCTCACTTGCAGGTCTGTGATCTGCATGTGCCACCTCCCAGCTAATCCTCTTGGCTTAGTGCCTTCCGGAGTAAAGACCAGGGCCTGTGCCTCCAACTGCTCGCGAAGAAAGTGTCCCAGGACCATGGAATCCCAGTGTCCAAAGTCTGCACACCAGATCACACCCACATCCATGAGGTTATGGGTTACCTGGACACATGAGACCCTTGGACTGGGTAAAAGGGGCTGCCTGCTGGAAAGAAAGACAGCAGCTGGGCAAAGCCACTGCTTGTGTTTCTCATTGCTCTCTCACCCTTCTAGCTTTTCTGGAACCCTACTCAATCAGTGCTCTTCCCATTGAAAAATATTATTTGCCTCTTCTTTTCTACCAGGTCCTTCCCCTAAACCTACAAATGGAATTAAATTAATCTATGTTGTCTCTCCAGTCCCTGATCTAAAAATAAATCAAACAACAAAAAAAAATTCTTCCCTTGACCATGATACTCTTCTTTCCTATTGTTTTCAACTAACTTTCTCCAAAAGCAGTCAACTTGCAGCCTATTCCTCTCTTCACATTCCGTGCTCAGCCTGCTCTGTGCCTCCTGCTTAGCATGTGCTTGGTGATGAGTGACTGTGGTTGGACGGTGAGTGGGTGGAGGGAGCCATGTGCTCCCTCTTGAAGAGGTTTTTGTGACAGTGCCGTCTCCTAATTCCTTATACCTTCAGTCTAGGCTTTTTGTTTTGCTTTAATGGAGTTCTCTTCCCTCCTTTGCTCCATGACATCTCTTTTTTCCTTCAGGTTTCTCTCAGGTCTCAGTGCTTCTCTCCCTCCTCACAGCCGTCCTTGGGGATCCCACACACCCTCATTGTCGTACCTAGTACCCATCTCCTGATGGCATCGTGGGCATCCCAATTTTACATGGGTAACCCCAGTCAGGTTACGTGGGTAACCTCAGTCAGGTCTTCCCCCCAACTTCAGCTTTCAATTTCTATTGGAGATCGCCTCTTAGGTGATAAGGAGCCTCCTCCTCTAGTGTTGTCTTTGTTGGTAACACCACCAGCTGCTATGCAAGCTCAGGGCATGCCCCTTCCACTCAGCTTCATGCCACCTGCCACCATACTCTCTGCACTGCACTATCATCAGTCTTCTGCATGACCTTGGAAGTAACAGTGTGTCCCCAGCCTTGGGCTGCTTGCAAATGCTGTTCCCTCCTCCTGAAGCTCTTGTCTCCCCCTCTTATCTAGTTAACTACTGCTCATCCCCTATATGTCAGCACTGAGTCACTTCCTCGGTGGCTTTGCTTTATCCTACAGAGTAGGTTCCGGCCTCTGTTTGGGTGTTCTCATACATGCTTTACCTTTCTTGAATGGCAGTCATCAAAATGCAACATCAAATATAACTGCTATTTGGAATCTGGCTGAAAATCAGAGGAAGAAAAAGTCTCATCATCAAGGGAGGAATTTCAAGGGAACTGGTGAGATATCTTAGATAAATTCAATTGCATCTGTAGGTCCAAATTTTAATTTTACATTTTTTGCGTGAATATATATATATATGTATGAATAAAGACTGTCTTCTCTCACCAGAGTGAAAGCTCCATGAGGGCAAGACTTCTTTCATTTTGATTTTTATTAAATTATATTAGGTGTTCAATAAACATATGTCACATGAATTAACTAGTAGTTATTGTTTTCCATTCGCCCATATGCAATACCCCAATACCAATATTGTCCTATCTGTCCCCAGTATTCAAACATCCATTCATTCATTTACCCATTCAGCATACAGTTTATATGCCTACCATGTAGCAAGCATTTTAATAGGACTGATTATACAGAAATGATTTCTACCTTTATGGAGCTTCCAGTCTAGGGATAGGTGAGCTGAAGATGGGTATATATTTAAAAAGTAAGTGCACAAATAAAAGTATAATTACTACTTGGGGTAAGTGCTAAGAAGAACACAAAGGATGCCATGTTAAAAAATAATGGGGTAGGGGTGCAAGAGAGAATTAGTTCAAGCTGATTAGGAAGATGTCTCTAAATGACATGAGTGGAAGGCAAGTAGGAGTTAACTAGTCACTTGGACTCATTGGTCTCCACATCCAACCTTGCTCAAGTGACCGTTTGCTACCCAGCCAGGGAACAACACATCTAAACCCTAGTCTGGCCACATCACTCCCATATTTAAGAATTCTTGCAAGGCATGACATCATTTTCTTCATGTCAAAGTCCAAGCCACTAAATCTTGCAGACAGTGCCCACCGTTGTCTTCTGTAATGACATAGTGTTCTTGGCCTTGACCCTAACTTAGTATTCAAGCCGCATTTCTTACCTGTCTGAGCCTTGAACCTGATGCTGTAACAACACAGAATTGCTTGCCATTCTTTCACCGCATCTGAATCCTCTCCTGGGTCCTTGCTTGTGTCTTCCATGCCCGAAGTGCCTTTCCTCACCTTCTCCTGATTGATTTCTACTTATGCTCTAGGAGTCAGTTCAGGAAGCTCCCTCTTACAGGAAGTCTTCCTTGGCTTTCCCTGCCTGTTCTCTTTGGTCCTTTCTTTTAAATAAGGTATGCCATAATCTCCTTAAGCAGAATATAAGTATCTATTTACTGACTGTGTCCTTCTGCATAGATTGCCCCTTAGAGAATGGCACAGTTTCTTTATCTCTGAAACCCTAATATCGAGTATAATGCTTGGTGCACAGCTGGTACTCAATAAATGGTGACTGAGTTGGTTATTGAAAGTGAAGAAGAAAGGAAAGAAGGGAGAGAGGGAAGAAAGGAAGGAAGGAAGACAAGGAAGGAAAGGAAAAGAGAGGGATGGCGGGAGAGAGGGATAGAGGGAGGGAGGAAGGGAAGGAGAGAGGCAGATCCACA
Organism: Cheracebus regulus; assembly: GCA_963574635.1. Classification (NCBI taxonomy): domain Eukaryota; kingdom Metazoa; phylum Chordata; class Mammalia; order Primates; family Pitheciidae; genus Cheracebus; species Cheracebus regulus. The sequence goes on from CAUYQU010055932.1 coordinate 37,544, forward strand.
ACAAGTTTAGTGAAGCCCACATTTTCTTTGCCTTAAACAGAATTCTGTTTTCCACAGACACACACTCATAGAAATGAGTTATTTAAAGAGGACGGTCTAGATTTCACAGTCCAAAAAAAAAAAGATTTGCCTGGCTTCTGAAGGAGTCAGGATATGAAGGCAGAAGTCTTCCTGTCGGCTTGTCTATCAGACCTTCAACGTTAACATTAACTGTGTGAGCACTTGCCAAGTTCACACTGTTATGAGCAGCTTTATGGTTCAATGTGGCAGTGTGTTCTGCAGGAATCCTCTGTGAAATTAGTGCTACTCCTGCCATTTTATACCACTAAGGAAACTGTCATTGACTCTAGTCTTTGGATTCTGAGCCAAGAAGCCTTTTCCTTCTAACCTTGGCCATGGAGACTCTATGGAGGATGATGGGAGGTGATCTACACAGACTCCTCCCTCACTGGGTTAATAGTTCTGTTGGGAAGATTTCAACATGTGTCAAGGGGAGAAACCATGAGAGACACCTCAAGCTAGGGAGGCAGAGGGTTAGCAGCAAATGTCACCCCTCCTGAGAACTCAGGCATCCTAGACTCAGAGCTCCCATGAGAAGTTTCTGATTCAGGACTGTGTGGGAAGTGCTGCTTGTATATGCCTGCCAGGGCTCAGTCAGTTAAAAAAAAAAAAATAGTCTCCAGTTCTCATTACCAAAGAGCTCAGTACTGTGTTCAAGGCCAAGGACATGATCAATCCAGTCTTAGAATCTGGTTTCCTCAAATGTCTTCTGGTATCAGCCAGGGCTTGGTCAGAGGACAGAAATCTTCCTAGTATTTCAACAGAGGGGCTTTAATATAGGAAATTGTTGTCCTAGTGCTGGAAGTCTGTAAGAGCACAAAGGAAGCACTGAAATAGCCCAGAGAGAGTAGCTACAGGAAGCAGCCACTGCCCCTCGGGCTGGAGGAAGCAAAGGGAAGAAACAGGAGTTATCAGAACCTACATGCTTACAGGAAGGGCCTATGGAGTTGGGCCTTGGATCTCTCAAGGGCTGGCACATCCCAGCTGTTGCTGGGAGGCATGTGAGGCTGGCTCTGGGAAAGCTGAGAGCGGGAATCTGATTCAACTACTGCTGCTGAGGTGTTGGCTGACAAGAGCTGCGTACAATAAGAAGAAAGTCCTTCTACTATCCTTTAAACTTCTACTAGTTGCCAGGTGACCCATTTATTAGTCCCTCATAGACACTCAAACTGACAGGTAGCTTTCAAATCTTTCCTCTTGCCCTGATGAATAGGCGAGGTTCATATATTCATTTATTTCCATTCCTTGAAGCTGTATGGAGGAGAGAGTCAGACATCCCTGCTTCACCTCTGAGTAACTTACGACTTTGGCATGAATGTCAGTCACCTCTTTCTGGCTTTCCTTATAGATGTGCCGAGTGATCTAAATAACAAGGTGCATGTGTAGCACCTGACATAGGACCTGGGCTTCAGTAGACCCTCTACAAATGTTAGCCATTACTGTCATCACCAAGATCCACCATTTCCAGACCACGCTCTGCTCCAGGTTCTGGGGACATAAGGGAATGAAGACAGATGGGTCTCTGTCCTCTTGGAGGTTATGGTTTTACGGGAAGATTCCTTTTGTAACAGTTTTAAGTTAATTAACTTATTTCTTAGCAAATGGCAAAGCTCTCCTACCCCTATCTGCTCCTCTTCTTACCTGGATTGATTTCTCTTCTCACTATTTCAAAATCTTTAGTAATGAGAAAAGGGCAGGGTTCTGGGATGCTCAGAGGGACAGGAAATAATCCCAGCTCCTTCTTTCCCCTTCTGGTGCCCATGACTAGGCAATTACTGATTAACTCCTGGCTTGTTCTTCTTCTTGTGTTCTGGTCTTTGGGGCTCTGTTTCCCTCGTGGGGTGTCCATGCTCTTTCATGCACCCCACGAGGACCCTAAGATGTGAGGCCATGAGGACCGGCTGTAGCTCCTTGTCGACTACGCTCTGACGCTCAGGCAGATATAAGAGTGTCTCCCAGTAGAATATGAAATTTGGCTTCCTTGGATGCTTCTGCCTTACTTAGATCAGCCAGAGGTTGGCTGTGGTGGGAGGGCTTAGCACTATTCTTTCATCCCCAGTAGGGAGAGGGAGCTGGGATGGACAGGGGAGGGAGAGAGAGGATGGATAAAGAGGTTTCCTGTGGAGTAGACTCCATCTGGAGAGAATCAAATGTCGCTGGTATTTCACCAATGTTGGACCTAAAAGAAGAGGAAGGAGGGGAAGAAGGAGGGAGGAAGGGCTATCTTTAGTACCCAGCCCCTCTTTCCCATTAGTCAATGCCTAAGAATAATAATTATGGACAGTATTACAGGAGGTGCTTATTTTTGAGCCACATTGAGTATTTTAAATGCATCTTTTCAATTAATTCTTAGAACAACCCTTTGAAGTATGAAATACCTTATCCCCATTTTACAGATGAGAAGGTGAGGAGCAGAGACGGCGTGTAACAAGTTCAAGGCTCCACCCTTACAAAGTGGCATGAGAGAGATTCGAGCTGAGAACTCTTAGATGCCACAACGAATGCTCTGCACTGCTTACTTTTGCCCACCCACCTCCAGCGCTACCCCTGGAAGCAGCACTATATTCCAGAAATAGCCAGACCCTTACCTAAGAGCAAATATGTCCTTTCAACACCTACCAAGTATGGGTACTTTCCAAAACTCACCTCCAAATCCTCTCCAGGTTTTCATTTCCTTGGGGCCTGATTTTTCCTTTTAAATTTTTCTCCAGTCAGGGAGAGCACCGAATTCCTTTATTACCCTCACCTCTAGTATAGTGGCTGGCTGCCCTCCATGCTCTGTTTCCACCCATCGCTCCCTCCTTTCTTCCCACTCTTTCCCACTCTGGGTTTGCATCCCTACCCTCAGTGTCTCCCAGTTTCCTTGCTTGCTTTTATTTCCCTCCTGATTGCTGCCTTCCCAGTTCTTACAGCTCTCTGCCCCAGTCCTTTCCTGTCAAAGATGGCAGACTCCTCCAATGCCACCGCTCCCCTACCCATCCGCCCAGAGTCTTCCCTCCTCTCTTCCTCCCCGCTGGCTCCTTTGGCCATCCCCCTTCTCTGCATAATCTTTATTGCTTGCATGACTGCTCAGGTTCTTTATCCCATCTTCCCCTCAAAGGCATTCGCAGCTCTGCTGTTATTCTTGTATTAGCATTGAACCCATTAAAGCTAATTTGTTTGCCCTAATCTCCATTTATTTTTCCCTAGTTGATATTAGATTTCTCTTTCTATTGCTCCAGCATGATTTTCTCTTTGTCTTCCTAATGGTCTACCCCCCTCTCTCTTCCTCTATTAATCTGGTTGGCTTCACTGTGTGGTTTCAAGGCCTTTCTCCGCCTCCCCCAGCCCTTAGATTAACCCTGTCACCTTCCTCCCAGGATGGGCTTCAGTGTGTGGATTTTTAGGGATGGAGCTGCTTCAAATGTCAATAGACCTCTAAGCTCCCTAAGAAAAGTACTGCTTGACATGAGGCCCTGCCTTTTCCTGGAGCCAGGCTGGAGGCCTTGGGAGCACAGGGGCCAGAGAGCTTGAGGCAAGTGGAATACACATGGACTGCTCTGAGCCTGAAGATCACCAAGTCCAGGGGTTCCCTGGGTAGCATCGCGTTTGGTGCTGTCTCAGAGATTTCTGAAGGTCTCTTCAAGCTGTCTTAGATCCTATAAATTATATTAGCAATATAAGGTATATAAAGTAACAGCAGGTAGGCCACTTTCTCCCTCTGAGATCGGGCACTATTTCCCAAGCAAGGGACTCACCTCCTTTATTCCTACAGGAGTGACACTCCCATCTGTGGATGTGGCTTTGGGTATGGCTAATCCACGATGTGCACTCTGGCCTTCAGAAGCCCAGGGAGAGAAGCCTCCCAGGAGCACCATTCCAGAACCTTCTCTATACTCCCACTGACCTCCCCATCCCCTGTCCTCTCTCTGAATCTCATTGTCAAGTTCTTCCCCCAGATGCCTGGATCCCTGAGGGCAGGTGCAGTTTTATCTGGCCACGCAGGCGTGCTTTGCAGGGGCGAGAACAGTGCTCTCCTCCTCCCGGCTGCACACTGGAATCACCTGGAGAGTCCAGAAACTTCCCGCCTCGGGTCAGTTCAGTCAGAATCTTTTGGCATTGCGTCCCTGAATCTGTAGTTTTGAAAATCTCCTCTGTTGATAGCCTAGAGTTTATATCCACTCTATGGATGTCAACACTTACTGAAAGCGTTAATTAATTGATCAAACATGAACTTCTAGTCAGGGGCTGCAAATGGAGCTTGCCAGTGCTCCCTGCAGGTTTGCTAGAGGTCATTCTTCCCAGATCCTTCCCACTGAGCTTCCTAGACACTTGCAGATTCCTGGCATCACACACCCGGGCTATGGAAGAACCCTCTGGGCTGCAGAAGGAAGGTCCACGGTCTCTGCATTTGGGGAGGGAAGCAGGCAAGGCAGGTATGGATGGCAGCACCTGCTGAACACGCGTTTAGATGCTCAGCGACTATGCAAGTCACTGTGCTACACCCTCAACTCCCCCCGAGGTCAGAGGCCTGTGGCTAGTAACGCTTTTTTTAAATGGGTTGATATTAAAGCAATTTTCAGTACATTAGATTTCAATTCAGGGAGCACCCACTCTGTTTCTAATAATATTCCAGGCTGTATGTATGTGGGGAGATGGTTTCTGAGTAGAAGACAGTCCTTGCCCTTGAGAAACTTACAAGTTAATAGTCCCTGACATGTTATAGAACCTTAAAGTTTTTCAACTCATTGACATGCACTATCTCTTTCAATTCTGTCAAGTAGCTCTGTGGAATATCTGTGGAGGTGTGCATATAGGGTGTCTTGTGAATGTGTGTGAGTGTGTGTGTGCATATGTGAGTATGTGTGTGGTGGGGATGGGATGGATAGTAAATGACATAAAGTACTGGTAGGTTCTACAGCTCAAAGTTATAATGCTATAAATGTGAGTTTAGTGGGCGCTGATTTAAAAATCACTCAGAGATGGGTAAGGAGGGAAATAGAGAGGGGGTGAGAAGAACCCCTGCTGAGGGCAGAACACCGTGAGAGTGGCATGAGAGTGAGGGTGGGTGGAGAGGAGGGGAGCTGTAGTTGGGATGACTGTAGAGACCGAGAGGCCAGAGGAATAAGGGAATCTGGAATATAATGAAGTCACAGAAAGACGCCTCACTCACCCAGAAACTTAAACTAAGTGACCTCTGAAGCTTCCTTCCAATGCTGGGATTCTTTGCTTCTGAGATCTTAACTAAGATACAACCTGATGGGCTTGACTTGCTCATGGAGGAAGCATTTGTAAAGGGTGGGCTTTATCCTGAATTAGGGCACGATTAGAGAAAGTGAGAGAGAGAGAGAGAGAGAGAGTGTGTGTGTGTGTGTGTGTGTGTGTGTGACTGTTTGTGTGTGTGTGTGTTGTGTGTGTGTGTGTCTATGTGTGTGAGTTGCAGAGTCCTCTGGGTGGGGGCCAGAAGGAGGGCCTGGCCATCCTGGGAATCATAACAGGTAAGAACAAATGAGGAGGAACTGCCTTTCTGAGCAGCACACAGGAGCAAAGTCTGTGACAAAACGGTGCATCTGTCTGCACACCTGCCGACAGCAGGCACCACGGTGAAGGAGATTATCCACTCTAAAGGCTGCCCTCACTGCTGCAGAAGAAAAGGGGAACGGACAGAGGCCAACAGACACAGCCTGCAGCCTGCAGTTTCAGGAGGGGAAACAGGAGGTGCTGAGACTTAGGAGGCCTAGGCTCTGCCCACTCTGTGATGATGCCATTCTGTGCCTCAGTTTCTTCATCTGGCCTGACAGAAGCAGATGATCCTTCCAGTCCTAATGTCTACAACTCTAGGACTGTTCTTGGCCAGAGAACAGAGGCCAGAAACCCCCAGAAGCTGATACAGAGACAGCTGTAGAGGGAGATGTTGAGTAACCTTCCTATGTGACAAAACATGAGAGGTGACTGGGGTTGCCATGAGATGAGGGAAGGTGGCACACAGTGGGCCCTATGATGTGGTGACTCTCATGGTGGCAAAATGGGTTGCTGCTGCTCACAGACTATGCAGGTGGATGTGCACAGTGTTTATAGAGTGGCAGAGTTGCAGGGCACCCTTCTGAGAGGATCCTTGACTGGGAAGGAGAGATGACCTGTCTAATGTCACAGACTCACCTCATGGCAGAACCAAGAAAGAACCTCAGCGTTCTGACCTAAGTCCCTGTCTGAGCCCTTTGGGAGCTTAGTGCCTTCTTGGCTGGGGCCATGTTGGCAGAGAGTGGAGGAAGAAAGTGGTGAGGTTTGCAGGACATGTTCTGAAGCAGGGCATTCCCTGAAAGATTTTAGTTTTTTAGTTTGTTTGTTTGTTTGTTTTGAGACACAGTTTTGCTCTTTCATCCAGGCAGGAATGAAGTGGCATGATCTTAGCTCACTGCAACCTTCACCCCTGGATTCAAGCAATTCTCCTGCCTCAGCCTCCCAAGCAGCTGGGATTACAGGCACCTGCCAACACGCCTGGCTAATTTTTGTATTTTTAGTAGAGACAGGTTTTGTCATGTTGGCCAGGCTGGTCTCAAACTCCTGACCTCAGGTGGTCCACCTGTCTCAGCCTCCCAAAGTGTTAGCGTGAGCCACAGCGCCCGGCTGATTTTAGGTTCTTGAATCAGCTTGTTTGCTTGTCATTTTTGTTTTCTTGTGTTTTTTTATTTTTTGTAGAGATGAGATCTTGCTATGATGCCCAGGCTGGCCTTGAACTCCTGGGCTCAAGAAATCTTCCGGCCTCCAAAGTACTGGGCTTACAGGTGTGAGCCATTGTGCGTGGCCTTTTCTAAGTGTTGAACCTGGACTTGAGGCTCTCTTTGGGGGATTCTGTCTTGGGAGAGGAAGTCTCCTTCTCTTTTGGAGCAACAGGAAAGGCTCTGGAGGACGGTTGCCACCTTCCCCTTCTCTTTCCGTCAGCCCTAAATCAGAGCTTCTGCAGCTGGTGTTGCTCAGACTCCAAGCAGCTGAGGGTCAGGTCAGGGCTGTGTAGGGCCTGAATGGACTAAGGACACTCAATACTCAGGTGTTATGAATTGAATAGTCCCCTCCCCTGCCTTCACCCACCACTCTAGTACCTTGGAAACAAAGTCTTTGTAGATGATCTAGTTCATGTGAGGTCATTAGGATGGGCCTGATCCAGTATGATCAAGTCCTTATGAAAAGGGGAGATTTGGATACAGAGATAAAGTGAGAAAGCCACGTGAATATGAGAGTTACACTGCCATAAGCCAAGGAAGGCCAAAGACTTCTAGCAAACCACCAGGAGCTACGAGAGAGGCACAGGACAGATTCTCCTCCAGCCTCAGAAGGAAACAACTCTTCTGACCCCTTGATTTGACACTTCTGGCCTCCAGAACTGTGAGACAATACATTTCTGTTATTAAGTCCTCCAGTTTGTAGTACTTTGTCGCTGCAGCCCTAGCAAACCCCTGCACAGATCAACAGAGCTTTAGAGCTTTAGCCATGAATTGGACACAGCAGGCTTGGGTAGCCCCTGGAGGCTGCTCTCCTAGGGTAACTGGCTGCCCCTCCAGTTCCCTCCAAATGACTCTTTAAGTATAGGGCAGGTTCAGTCAATCAAGTAGAGTAAAATCCTTTCTAGCATCTAACCCTCTTTTGGTGAACATGTTTCTCTTGACATTACTATCCTTGCTACCGAGTCATCATCTTGTTCTCCATTTGTGATCCTTCCATCATGTGGCTTTTTTTTTTTTTTAGTGAAAGAACATTCGTGCATCAGCACAGCAAAGGCCCCACATGCCCTCCAATCACCAGGACTTCCAGGCTTCTCCTTTCAAGAACTTTCTGACCCTGGATTCAGTCTAAATTCTGGTTATGTACTCACTTGACATCCACAGGGCCCTTCCACAGTACTGTCAGGTAAGTAATTCTTAAATTTAGTTCAACAAACACACAAGTCAGGTCCTGACTGCATCAGGGATGGGGTTTCAAAACAATACCGTGAGGTAGGTGGGGCTGGTGCTTTGCCCCATTTCATACATAAAGATGCCATCTTGGAGGGTCAAATGGCCTGTGCACAGCCATTTAGGGGCAGACCTGAGACTGCATCCAAATCTGATCTGCTTCTACCCACAATTGGATGGGAGATCTCTGGAGGAGGGGGCACAGTACAAGGAGAAGGGCTGTGCCCCCAGCAGGCAGGCATGAGGGACTCCACATGGAAAAGACCATGGGTGGGTTGTACATCAGTCTTTCTTTCTCTCTTTCTCTCTCTCGCTTTCTTTCTTTCTTCTTTCTTTCTTTCTTTCTTTTTCTTTCTTTCTTTCTTTCTTTCTTTCTTTCTTTCTTTCTTTCTTTCTTTCTTTCTCTTTCCTTCTTTCCTTCTCCTTCCTTCCTTCCTTCTTTCCTTCCTCCCTTCGTTCTTTCTTTCTTTTTTTTGATGGAGTCAAAAAAATTGCCTGGAGTGCAATTGTGAGATATCGGCTCACTGCAACTTCTGCCTCCTGGGTTCAAGCGATCCCCCTTCCTCAGCCTCCTGACTAGATGGGACTACAGGCATGCGCGACCATGCCCAGCTAATTTTTATATTTTTAGTAGAGATGGAGTTTCTCTATTTAGCCAGGATGGTCTCCATCGCTTGACCTCGTGATCCACCAGCCTTGGCCTCCCAAAGTGCTGAGATTATAGGCGTGAGCCACCATGCCTGGCTGATCAGTGTTTCTTAAATGCTGATCATAAAAGAATCCCTGGGAGCTTGTGAAGGATACAGATTCCAGGGCTCCACATTTGCTAACAAAATCCCAGGAGGTTCTGACAGAGACTTGAGAAACTTCTCTAAAGCCAAGAAAGGAAAAAAAAGAAAGGAAGTAAAGAAGGAGAGGAAAAAAGAAGAAAAGGAAGATCCATTTAACAAATATTTGCAAAGCACCTAGTGTATGTCTACTATGTGCCAGATATTGTTTGGAGTTTTATTCCCAGTCTGAAGGAATTACAGGAATCTTGTAGTCTTTTATCCCCACAGATGCTCTCACCCTAAATCTGACCAATCACCCTGCCAAGCCGACACCAAGCATCCACCAGGAAGGTCCCTTGTTGGTTCAGAATTACCCAGGCTTGCCAGTGTTTGTTGCTCCCCATGGCCCCTGCTGCTCAACCCATGCTCACAGAAGCATGGGCTTCTGTGCCTGCAAGATGACCATAGGACCAGGCAGGGATTCCAGTGGGGTAGCTCAGGCCTCAATGGCTGCATCAGGTTCCCTAAAAGACTGCATTTCTTGTTTCTTCTGTTCCCTAGTTGCCAATTATTATTTTAAAAAAAAAAGTAATTATAGCAATATCATGGGAAAGGATCAGGTGTGCTTCATATTGGAAAAACTTCATGTACAACACTCAAATGTCCAAGTTGAGTCAACCAAGGAAACAATAACAAATGTTATTGGAGAATTAGGTGAAAACCAGCAGCCCAGACATTTGTGGAGCCCTCAGTCCTCATGTAGGATTTTGTGTAAGGTGCTGGGGATAGAAAGAGATATGAAAGCGTTCTTGTTCTTGTCTAGCTAAGAGGCAGGATGTCACCATAAGAAGCTTAAAGACATTTGTAGGAACCGGTACTGAGTGCCCAAGGAGTGGAACAGAGCAGGTGCAGTGAGAAGTCAGACAGGATGGTCACTAAAGATGGAAGATGTCTAAAAGGTCCCGGGAAGAAGGTGGAACTTGACTGAGGCTTTGTCAAGGGGGTGGGAGTGGGAAGGGTGTTCCAGGCAGCTGCATTGAATGGGCAGAGACACAGAGGTGAGAATGTACATGGTATATTTTGGAAACAATGACTAGTTGGCTGGAACATGGGTTTGCCTAAGGAAATAGTGGGAAATAGGGCCACGGAGGTTGGAGAAAGTCTTCTCAGCTTGTATATCAGCAGTTTGCCTGAAAATGCTTGTTAATGATTGGATTAAAAGGAAGTACGAGGAGAAATCTGATTATTTTGGAAAATCACCAGGCTAAGTTTGTCTGAAACAGAGCCAAGAGAGAAGAGAAACCAGAACATTTTGATCAAGTGAATAATCTAGCTATCACAGATTATTGCCATGGCTTTTCCACTTAACAAAAGCACCAGAAAGCCTGAAGATAACAGAGTCAGTAGGTACGTGGCTGTGGCAAAAGGATATGAAAACTGCCAATGACAGAAGTGTGAGGGAAAGCCAGGGGAGGATGGAAGTGTCATGCACAAGTGAATAAAATACCCTAAAACACATACATCAAGTACAGTGTACTCAGATGTTCTGATGGCAGAATGGAATGAACACCATAGCTTCGCTGTTCTTGTCAAAGCCCCACCGTTGGGCTGAATCTGAGCGTGTTTCCATTGCTGTCTCCTTCACTCAGGGCTGACAGCTGATGCCTGGAACCTGCACATGCTCCTGGGACTCCTCATCTCTGCTGGGGCTGGTTCCCCCTCTGAGCCACCTTGTGGAATCCCACCCTGATCCGGTCACAGCTCAGCCTGCCTCCCTCTCCCACTTGCTCAGCATTTTGTGTCCATCTGGACTGAAGCCTTTGCTTTCTCTCTGTGATTGTGGTGAAAGTTCAGTTTGCTTTCCTCTCTCTAGAATGTCGACACAAAGGCAGAGGTATGGTCTCCTGAGTTCCATAACCCCAAAGCCTAACTCTCTGCCTGCCACGTTGAGGTGCTTAGTAGACATTGACTTAACTAAATTGAATAGTTGAATAATAATGCTCTTTGAAATAATTTGGAGTTAGATCTTGAGGCTTGTGTGGCCAGGGGATGCATGATTGGGTGAGGGCACATCATAAAAACTGAAGGTAACTGAGCATGCCAGCGGTTGGGGTGAGAAATTTGCATGGAGCACTTCGGGCAAAGAGGCAGCAAAGCCCGAGTGCTGGGGAGTCAGAGCGAGAGAGTGAAGGCGACTGCCAACAACAGAAGTTTTTAGGAGCTGGATCAAAACCCAGGGTGATCTGGCCACAGGGTGCAGACTGAACACACACTTGAGAGAGAAATGGGGCAGGAGGAGAGGAGAGAGGTTCACCATAGGACAGTGGGTGGCTGGGAATAGAAGCCCCCTCACCATGGTGGACCAAGAAGTCTATGTAGCTGAGAGTAAGACAAAAGCAATCACGATTTCTACGGGTAGCTGGGATGAAAACCTCAGGCGTGACAGGGTCTTTAAAGGAAATCTCAAGGAGGGCACCACGTCCCAGGTATGCTCCAGGGATGCTGAGTAACAAGAGACCACCTTTTCTGTGTGTGTCTTTACTCTGCCACAAAGCACCTGGGCCCCTAAGTGACCAACACGTACATGCTATACTGGTGCCAGGAAAGAAGGGTGTTTTGTTGGGAAAGTCAAGGTAAGAGGAGGGCCCAGGACTTGGCTCCTTTCTTTGAAGGAAGACAGTGTAAATTCTCCATGCTGGGGATCCTTCTGATGGATGGAGGCACTCATCATTTCACAAAGTGGGAGCTATAGCCACTATGTGCCTATCAGGCAAGTCCAGCCTCACATCAGCTGGACATCAGCTATTCTGACACTTGTCAGCAATGGGGCACTGAGAAGGTCACGGTGTACCACAAAGAATGCCACAAAACTGTGAGTCCAACTTCTTGAAAATCATAATGTGTCACTAAATCAGATCCTAGATCCTAAAAAAAAAAAAATGAGGTAGTGGTGACTGAACAGAAAAAATGTACATCTTAAACTTGAAGATAAGTACAAGTGTACCTTTTCCTACCACTGTTGTTTAGTTATATCGACGAGCACCTCTGCCCACCCTCTGGGGAAACACTGTTTGAGAATCACTGATTTATGAAAGTTATATAAATACTGGTTGATCAAATGTACAAAATATACATGATGATGCCATATTGTGTATAATAGTGACTAACACAGTTCATGTGGGTGCTGAAACAAGCTCGGTGTTGTGCATGTGACTATGTTTTGTGTTCACACTTCTCCTTTAGAGTGTAGTAGACAGAGCATGCCTGAACTGCCTGGGGCTGAGGGGTCTCAGGCGCAGAGTCACCCAGGAATTCTGAGCAAGGACAAATGTCAGAGAGAATATCCTTCTGAGCTGAGCAGAGAGGCCCGCTCATGCCAGCTGGCAGCCACCTGCCTTCAGAGCCTCATTTTTGGGGAATCTTGAGTCCAGGTCTGGAGTGGACGAGTCCTGCTGCTACTGCTGCTGCCCACTTGGTAGCTCTGCTGGGAAGAGCCACTGTGAACTCCAAAGGCCTAGTGGTGCTAGGGGCTGATGCAAGCAGATGACTGGCTGCCCCTGGATCGAATGTGAAAAGAAAAATGCCAGACCCAAAGGTTTCTACAGGGTACCATGACTACCCATAACCCATAACTTCAGTGAGGGGTTAGGGGCCAGGAGGGGCTCATGGTTGGACACTGGTATTCCTCTACTCAGACCTTAAACCACAGGTTGCAAGAACAGGGAGGTCACAGGTTAGTGACCTCATGCCTAAATAGATGCACAGCACAGAGCAGATTCCCTGGATAACTTGGGCCCCACTTTCCCTACTGCATTGATTATGACTTCCTTCCTAGCAATTGTGAATACAACCAGGACTCATCAATCACACCTATAACTTCACAGCTGCATTTCTTAGGGTCTCTGAGATCAGGGCATTCTCTGGTCTTTTTTAATAGGGCAGTCTTCTGCATATACTTGTACATTTTAAAGGCTTACTTTTAGTATGTTTATGTGTGTGAGATGGTGAGTATTGTATGCGTTTGTACATGTGTATGTTGCGAGTACTGTGGTCTGTGTGCGTAACTGGGTAGGAGTGTATGTGTCGTATGGATACGGAGGACTACAGTGAGGACAGCCAGGTGTCCAGGCTACAAGATCTGAAGAGGCACTTGCTCTCAGGGCCAACCCTGCCCCTTCATGAGCACCAGAGGGAGAGCCTCCTTGAATTTTGCACCCTTGGTGCCTTCCTGCTTCACCCTAACCCACCTGGTTGTCTGTATGTTTGGATGTGAGTGTTGTACATATGCTGTAAATGTGTATGCCTGCATGTGAGTGTGTATGGGTGTGTGTCTGTGTGTCTTAGCAAGTCTTACTGGGCTTCCAAGTCCCTGTCAGCAGGTGAAGGAGGCCCCTTCATTCCCTTGGGTCCTGCGTATGCAGCACAGGCCACAGCAAAGGCTCCCTGGGTTGGATCAGCCCTCACTCTAACCTCAGCATGCCCTGGAAGTCACCACAGGGTCATGGGAAGAGTCCTGGTGATGAGATGGAGTCTCTGCTCTGCCACAAGGGCTATGAGACCAGGGTCAGGACATCCCTCCCTGGATTTCAGTTTCCTCATTGGTAAAATGCGGTGACAGAATCTCATCGATGAACCCCCTCCAGCCTTGAACAACTCTGGATCCAGGTAGACCAGCATAGTGAAAGCCTATGAAGCTTCTAAGATGTGTGAGGCATACATTCTCCCAGGCACTCAAGCAGCTCAAGTCTAGAAGCTGAGAGCCACAGAGATCAATTCTCCTCTAAAAAGTGGACTGAGAGACATGCCATACAAACAGAGTGCTAGGAGAACTTGGGGAGGTGGGGAGGAGGAAGAGGAATCATGGACAGCTTCAGGGAGAGGTGGCTTTGAAGCTGGATTGGGTGAAGACAGCTGGAATGTGGGAAGCACGTGACCAAGTGCTTTGCAGACATGGCCTGGGCCCCAATGAGGCCCTGAGGAAAGGAGAGTCTCAGGACAGCAGCTGCATCATTGTCAGCAGGACTCTTTAGAGCAGGTGCCACAGGCAAAAGGCGGAGCCCTGAGGCCCAGGGAGGCCTGTCACAGTGCAGGGCACCTGTCCAGACAGCCTCATGGCCAGCAGGGGAGGGGAGTGGGACATGGGGCATGGGGACTTTCTTGGTATGGGGTACTGCCATGTCCTCAGGGAATATGGAGGGCCCAGGAAGGTCCCCAGGAGTGCCTGGGAGAATGTATGCTTCACACATCTCAGAAGCTTCATAGGCTTTCACTATGCTGGTCTACCTAGATCCAGAGTTGTTTGAGGCTGGAGGGGGCTCACAGATGAGATTTGTCACCACATTTTACAATGAGGAAAACATCCCAAGGCTCAAAGAACCCAGTCTTGTCATACTGTCAAAGAGCTGTAAGGCCTAGAGAGGGGAAAGTTTGCGTATCTATGAAGGCATGGAGCCTAGGCATTGGAAGTATCCAGCAAGCACTTTCATTTGGCAGAAGCAGGCATGTCGCCATGGCACTTGTACCTACAGCTCTGCCACATTTTGCCACGAACTGTCCAGCAGCTCTGAGATGGAGCTCCAGTGTAGACTGTCATGGAGCCCGCCAGCTCTGGAACAATGAGGCACCAGACTCGAGAAAGCCAGATGGAGTTTAACTGTCAACAGCAACAACATAGTTGTGCTGGGGTGGCTGTTCAAGATAAACGACCTTTGGTGCTCCTGCCGACCAGGTTGTTACTGTTCAGTCCTTTACCTTCCACTGAGTTGTTTTGTCTGAGCATTCCCCCTCCTGCATCTGTGGGTCTCCCTTCTTGAAAGGGAAGAGCAAGACTCCAGCTCCCTGCCCTGCAGAGATGCCTTTTACCTTGCTCAGTGTTGGAGCAAAGGAGCAAAACAGAGCTTAAGTCAGAGATTTGGTGCTCAGCTAATCATAGAGACTTTTAAATGTCAACCAGGGTTTGCTATCAGGCCAAAGCTGGATTATTATTACCCAAAGTAGAAAATTGTGAGACAGAGGCAGGTGGGGAGGGAGGGAGAGAGAAGAGGGAAGAAGGCAGAGGATTCGTGGATTTAATTTTTAAAAAATAAATGTGTGGTTCAATGTCAATTACAAACAAGTACTCAAGACAAGTACTCCTGCTCCTGTCTTAGCCGCACAAACAGCATAACTGCAAACCCACTTGAGCTCATTTTTGCTCAAAGACCAATTCTATTAAACCCTTAGAATGTTCTGGATTTCAACACGCAGTCCACAGATGGCCGATTCTATCAAAAGCTGAGTGTTTTCCCTAAGAGTGGGTTTTCTGGTAAGGAGAACCTAAGTCTTCCTTTCCCATTTTGGGCTGTGGTAACAGCAGGTAACAGCCGCGGAGATCATAGCCAGTGCTTTCCATGTGTCCCTTCATTTAATCCCAGTACTCCTAGGTGGTAGATCTATTATTTTGTCCACGTGAAATATTAAAAAGTATGTCCTAAATTTTAAATGGAAGAGAATACTGGATTTCAAGTTACTGGTGGCCGTTTCACAGGAAATACTAAGACAATGAGACTTTGGGAGTGTGTCCTGGAGACTCTGCTCCCTGGTGATGACTACACGGAGCACGAAAAAATGTCTTGAGTGGCAGCTATGTGCCAGGCGAGGAGACAGGCTTTACTCACATTACTCCCCAGAATCCCTGCAGCATCCCCGTGTTTTATAAAGATGAGGGAGACAAGCCCAGAGAGACAACTGACTTGACTAAGGGTCACACAAAAGCAGCAAAGGAAGCCCAGGGCAGGGGCTTTTGCCCTGGCTTCACAGTGATTTCGAAAGTCTCTTACCCTCTTGACACCTCACGGCCCCTGAGTTTATCCCAAGAATAATAGTTCTACTGTCCTCCTGGAGATGCCAAAGCATCAAAACTGCACCACACACAGAGGGCCTGAGCGTGTGCAAACACTGTAGTACACACGGACAACAGCAGATTAAGCCATTTCTCTCTTAGGTGTGTCACCCAGCCAGCTCCTGGACCTTCCTGCTGTGCTGCCCTGACAGTGACAATATGTCCTAGTGGACTAATTAGCACTAACTACCCAGGTCACTCCAAGGCCATTTAAGAAAACAAATAAAAAAGACAAAACCCATGAGCCCTGTGGCTGAAGAGAGAAGAAATAGCTAAAAGCAGGGAGGAATGAAATATTGTTTTCTTTATCAATCTCTCCCTCTGCTTAAATCAAAAACAGGTTTTCATCTGAGAGCCCAGGAGCTAAACAGCTACTTTCTACATGAAAAAGGGAAAACATCAAAATAAAAGCCCTTTCTTTCAAGCTGTTATAAAACTGAACCTCTGCAGAGGCTCCACAAGAGAGATGCTTTGCTCTTAAGCCCCTGAATGAGAGGCATCCAGAGGAAGCAGCAAAAGGGATGAGCCTAAGTTTGGGGACATAACAACTGGCACCTTCAGCGCCCACCACTCCTAGCTATGCTGTCCGTGGATGGGGCCCCCAGTGCTGGCCCCTAACAGCGTGAGAAAGCCTCCCTAGCAACTCGGAAGTCATTTCCATCACATCCAGGACGAACCTAGGCAGGGATGCTGAGTGTGCATTGGAGACGCCAAACTAGGGAAATCAGTTCCCCAGGGGCCTTCGACTTCGGGTGCCTGAGGAGAGCTGCTTTTTTCTGGGGCAGATGGAGACACAGCAGCCTTGGGGGGATGTGTGAAAGTAAGACCACCTTCCCTCTGCCTTTCCAAGTGGCTGATCATCTCCTTCCTTCTCATAGCTACTTCTAGGAGGGCCAGCCAGATGAACCACTTCTCCATTTTGCTGATGGGAAGACTGAGAACCGTACTCAAAGGGAAATATTTTAATTAAGCTGGAGAGTGGGGAATACTGATAAGGAAAGCAAGCTGCTTGACTGAAGGCCCTGCCTGTCACTGCCAGCACAGGCACTTGAGCTTCTTATCAAGGGTTCTGATGGGAGTTTCCACTAGGTTGCAGGTATTGATCATCTAGTAGCAGAGTTCTGATGAGCTGAACTTTGGGTGGTTGGGGTCGGGAGCAGTGGAAAGGGGAATTGGAGTCATATCATCCTCTTTAAACATCAATTTCTTCCCCTCTCTTCTATAAAAATGTCAATAGCAATACCTGCCTGGCAGAGTTGTGAGAATTAAATGAGATAATGAATACTCCTGCTTTTGGCACCATGCCACACCTGTGGCAGTCCTCAGAGAGGAGAATCACAGCTTCCATTCATTGAGGGCTCAGTATGTGCCGGGTGTCCTCAGCTCTTGTGCAGATGCAGACATTCTCTTTCTTTGGATGTAAATGCGGCATTGGCAGAGCAGGAAGAGCTATGAGGCTGGCTGGGCTGAACCAGAGGGATTGCTTGCATCTTTTATGGCATTCAGGACTATGGAGGAGCCACAGAAAGAAAGACAGAAACAGAACCCAAGTATTCTTGGGGGACTCTTGGACTTTCCTCCCCTTAATCTTGGACATGCCTCAGTAAAGAGATACTGGTTTCTACCCAGACCCATTCCTGGGGAAGGACCCCCCGCAGCCAAGCAAAGGAAAGCCCAGACTCAGTGACATGAATTACAGGTTTAAGACAGATGCCTTCCCATGAAGATTTTTCTGGCCAGTAGCCTACATAAGAGAAATTTGCTCATTGTGTTTCTATTTGGCCAAGGAAGGGGTCTGGAGGGGCTTTCAGCAACCCAAACAGGCTTGACAGTCCTAACCCTAGACCTAAGGAAATAGTTATAAATCCTCAAGATCTACTTAAAAGTGTCATGACTGTAGATAAACAAAGAAGAGTGGATGCCTTTTCCTACTCCACCTCACTGCAGAGACTTCATCCATCCCAGGGTCACTGACCATGGACTGGATGAACTGGGATTGGTCTGGGAGAGTGGAGTTCTGAGGAGCCAGGAGACTCCTGGATTCTCTGTACTCCTTCTCCCCAAAAGGAATGTCTAGAACCCTTTTGGAAGTAGTCATTGCCTGCATTTCCTAGGCAGAATGTCTGTTAGGTCCTTCCTCAGAAGAACCTGGGCTAAGGTGTTCCAGTCCGCATCCAGAAAGAATCCCTCCTGCAAAGAATTCTACACCCTCTAAGAGGAGATAATGTGAGGGCACATTCTCCTTTCTTAGAGGATGTTTTCAATCCTGAGTTCTATCTCTGAAGAGAATGAGGACCCAATGGGGGCTGGTGCCCCAGTTTTCCCCAAGTTTCAACTAAAACAAAAGCAAAACTAATCTGCAGTCTTGAAGGTGGGTTCATTCATTCCCCTGCCCCCACTTTTTAAAACATTTTTTTTTTCTTAAACAAAACGGTTTCTTTTATCTTTCGGCTTTTTGCATACTCAGAAACCATAGAGCTCAAAGCTTCTCAGCTCATCTGAGAACTCAGCACTTCTTGGACTGATAAATAGAGCAGCTTTAAAATGCTTAGAACTGAAGACAGACCAACTGTGGCGAGAGAAAGTAAACACATCCATGCACCAGTCAACCCTAGCAAGCTCCTCGCTGAGATTACAAACTGCAGTTCCTGCCTGAGCTGGCGAGGATGCTGGAGCAGGCTGGGGGACCAGAACCACAAAGCAGCCTCTGCTTCAGCTAGTTGTGTCCCAGAGGAGGCGGGTTCTCAGAGAGTCTCCATGGGGCCCGGTTTGGATGTTCCTAAGCATAGCAGACCCTGCCAGTGTGTCCCTCATTCGTTTCACATTTGGAAATGTACCAAGAGAAGCAGGAACCAGCTTCATTCTTTCTGATCTAGAGGGGACTCCTTTCCTTTGCATTCAAGCTCTCTGTGTACAGGTGAAACTTGCCAGTGAGAGACTTGGAATTTTTCACAAAATAGAATGCGGTAACGACATAATTTAATATGAATATTTGAGGAACTTTATCTGTGGATAATATATACTTTAAACATCCCCCTCCCCAAGTCACACACACAAATTGTTTTTATGAGAACCAATTAATAAATGCTAATTCATTCAGGCATATCTTCACTAAATTACTGTTTCATTTAATTGCAGGGGAATTTTCCATTACTAAACTCTCCCTTGCTGATTTTTTTGCATTATTTATATATTCTTTCAATTTCACTAATAGTGAGGTTGGTATGTGATATTATCTGATGTTTGTACGTCTTAAATTTCTTTTTCATTTAAAATATTTCCTCATTCTTGCAGCTCCACATAATCTGGGAGAAACATCATTAAAAGCAGACAAGATTTTATACATAAATGATTGAAAAAGGCACTGGCTGAAATTAACCTGACAGGAACGTGTCTTGTGTGATTGTATTTTTCTCGTTCCAGGCATGCGTGTGTGCGTGTGTGTGTCTACTTTGGATTAATGTGGGAATGCTTTCCTATATCAGTAAGTCACAAGTCGATCTATTAAAAGATTGTGCATACAAAATAGAGATGAAGATCACAGGGGCTTTAATAATAAAATGAACACAAACAACACTCGAAATCTCTTTCTAAACCCAGAGCACAATGTACGTTTTCTTGCTTCCTTTTCATGGCCCCCAAATAAAGACTTTGACAACCAGATATCCAAAATCCTAATCAGCCAGCTTCCTAAAATTCTGCCTCTATTTTACGTGTAGAAAAGTGGGAGTATCCCATGGTGGTTAGGGGTTGCTTAGAGACTGTGATAGAGATTTGGTGTTGACAAAAATGTGTTTCGAAAGCAGGATTTCGATTTTCTTATATTGAATGGCAAAGGTTCCATGCACCTGGCTATCTTCATTTCTGAAGTAAATGCTTTCATTTTATTATCTCCAGCTACCTTCTCCCTTTCTTTCCTCTCCACCCTCATCGCCTCCTTTTAGTGTCTTTCTCTTTCTCTTTATTCTTTTACCCCTTTCTCTCTCACAGCAAAATGTTCTGGAGGATGTAAATGATTAAACTGTTTACTCCAAGGTTTAGGTATGAAAAGGCATGTCACTGTAAGTAAAGTTTCACCTTTATACCCAACTCCATCAATAATTACAGAACAAGGATGACTATTAGTAAATCTTTCTTACAATTGGCTCTTACAAAAATGATTTTATTTTTTCTGGGCATACCAAGTTCGACAGATTTTACTTTTCACTGAAAATTATTTACACAGCAGAGGAACCTGCTCCAAAATGAAGGTAGCATATAAGGGGCCTGTGAGTGTATCCACAGGAAAATGAATACCTATAAAATGCAGCTCAATAAATTAGAGATTTGAGGCCATAAATAGAACATTTTGACATATTATATTAGTAGATGCCCTCTAATTTGAACCAAAATGTCCCTTAATAATTAAAATTCCATGAGATTAATTTTTTTATTTTGTTTCCTTCACTTCCTTTGTCTTCTTCAACAAAATTAGGCAGAGTCCTTTTGGGGGTAGACTGATAAAATTAATTAACTTTCCTTCTACCCCAAAAAAGTTCTAAATAAATTCTTCCAATAGACATCAAAAAAGTGTCAATTAGAAATAATTACTTCTTATCAATCAGTGGGGCAATTAAAGTGACAAAGCTTAAAAAGATACTTATCTTAAAACTAATTCACAAGGTAGCTAAATTATCTCCTAATTAACTTGCATTGAGGAGGGTGGGGAGGATAGACCATCTTGAAACAAAGATGAATTGATGAACCCCAATACTTCTTTATGTTCCTCAAAGCTGCTTCCCTTCCCTGAAATCTTATTTTCAACCCAGACAGGAAAACTGGAAAAAAAAGATCCTTTCCAAATGCATTTATTCCCCTTTCCTCAATTCTAAAACCAAGAGGAAAGAATGGGGCTTTAGCTCTCAGATCAGAGAAGTAAGAGACATTTATTTTACCACTTGAATGAACTATTTTCAGTATTAGGGGGAGTGGGGCTGCGACAAGTTATTTAAGGTAACTTTTAATGACAGCCTGTTTGCTTTTACAAAACTCTCTCCCTCGTTGGTACAGTATTGTTTTCACTTTAATACATATATGTGGCATTTATCATTTCTCCTGCATCTTTGAATTTTTTTAAAAAATGTTTTTGCTTTAGAGAATTTCGTCCCAGATGCAACAAAAATAGCGATTTTAAGGAACGTTCAGCCCATCGCTGACCTGCGCATGTTAGAGTGATTCGCCCTCAACATTCCTTCAGAATAAAGCTTTAGGAAAGACAATGTTAAGACTCTCTGCACAGAGACGAGGGGAGAGTGAGCGGTGGAAGGCTGGGCGGCGGAGGCCTCGCAAGAAACTTTTCTTGAGCGTCTGGGGTTATTGGGAAGGGTGCGCTCGGCCCCGCTCCCGCGAAATGCTGTGTGGCTGCCTGCCTCCCGGATTCTGGTCAAAGAAAACTTACAGGGAGCTCCCTAAGCACTGCCGAACTCAGAAATGGAGGTGCCTGGCTAAAAGGGGGAAGCTGCTAAAACCTAAGAGAAAATGGACTTGTAAAAACAGAGGTCCTCTTATGAATTTAGCTTCAATTACAGACAGCAGTGTCAGGTAAACTGATCGGAAAGACAGAGGGTCTTTCCCTCAGTTTTGCCGAGGGAGCGTTCAGAAAAAGAAACGGGAGCACCTTCAACAGTCTGTGCTGTTATGGGCTATTTTTCAGTTTTATTAGCATTTAAATTAAACTAAAGAAGAAAATCTCATCCTTTATCCCTCGACGCTTTATTTGTTTATTTGTTTTCGAAAGAGGGTAGAAGAAGACCCTCTGTCTTCTGAAAAGAAAAAAGGGGGGAAATTACCTGGCAGGTCCAGGGGCAAAGGACTCCCTCCCCAAACCCAAGCGCGATTTGCATCCAAGCTAATGGGAAAGCGCGGGTCTCATCATCTGGGACTGAGACTGATTAAAACTACAGTAAAAATAAATTGTGCCTTTTTTTTTCTTTCCCTACTCGATTCCCATTTATTCTAATGAGTGCTTCTAGAATGAAAATAAGTAGCCGGGGGAAAAAAATAAGCTGATCTGAGGGATGGGGACATCTTCTCATTTCTTGGGCAACGACATGGAGTAAGGGTCCAGCCTAGCCCAGTACATTCGAGTTCCGAGAGCACCCACTCCTGCCACAGCCGGAAGGGTCAGGGGAAGGTCAGGAGAAAAGACGGACCTCCAGAGTCAAGCAGAAATGCCTCGGAGCAGCCTGGCATGGGATCGGGCACCAGGCACTGTGTATTCGGCCTCGGGGATGGTCCTGGCGATGTCCGGTATTGTTCCTCTGTTTGGCTAAAGACTAAGGTGCTAAAACCTGATCCTGACCTTAGAAAGTGGCCGAGGAGAGCTAGTGGTTCCAGGATTCCGACTGTAAAGAGGTGCCAGGCAGCTCTGCTCGATTCCAGGGCTGGCCAACCCCGCAGCGCCAGGGAAGGGCTACAGGGTCTCTACTCTGAGGTCCTGAAGGGTCCCGGCGCCTTCTGGGAGAAGCCGGACGATTCTGGCCCAGCTCTCTGAGGAACGGGGGGCAGGGAGGGAGCATCCCACTGACTTTGTCTGCAGCTCTAGAGCGAACCCGGGTGAGAAATCTTCCGGCGCCCCAGGGGGTTCCCGCTCCCCTCCTAGTTGAGCCTCACCCTGGGACTCGAGACTGCGCGGCAAAGCCCGACCCCGCTGTGCGCTCGGCTAAATAGAGATCTCAGCCGCGCTCCGCGCCCGATCCGACCCTCCTTATTATAACAAATGTCCCATTTGCTGAGCGGGACTTCATATTCGCGGAGAATTCATTCTGAAATATTGATTTCCTCTCACTTCGCCGGCCCAAATCGATAGCGATGCGCCCTGGCCCCATAAATCGCCTTCTCTGCGGCCGGCCAGGCTCCATCCATCACTGCGGGCCGCGCTGCGCCTCAGCCGCTGTCCGCACTCGCTGCGCGCGGGACGGCTGCACCCACCAGTTCGGACCCTGGGGCTCCTTCCCAGCAAAGACCCTACCCAGCTCTGGCCGTGAAGGCGGAAAGCAGGCATCGCGGCCCGGGAACGCGAGTGTTTTTGAAGGCCCTGCTCCAGGGCGCAGGTGGGGAGGGGGTTTCGTTTCCGCGAGCAGCTTAGTCCTCACCAGCCAGACGCCCTGCGCGCGGCTCCCCGCCTGCCCAGTGCTGGGCCAGGAGGATTCAGAGAGCACCTGAGTGTGCGGCGGGCTCCCAGGCCCCGGACCACCGGCTCTATTCCCGTTGGCTTGAGAGATGCCAGGAGCTCACAGTCCAGCCAGAGGAGTTACTGGCAAAGACTGCGGGTACCCGAGGAAGAGGGTGCTTAGAGGTCGGGAACAGGGAAAAGGCAAGTCCAGCACCACACCGGTGCATCCCAGGGACAGAACACGAAGAATGTCCACCGTAATGCGCGGTGCAAGACTGGGAATGGAGCTTAAAGGAAACCCCCTCCAACTCCACAGGGAGCCCCTCACCGTTTCATGTGTCCCTCGAAACCAAGACCTGGAGAGGGCGGCTCAGCTGACCGAGGGGAACCCCAGTGCCCGAGAACAGTGAGGCGGCTCCAGCCTAGAGCCAGGCCCCAGGCGCCCCCAGCTGGGTCCTTGCGCAGGTGGGTCCCGCGAATCCCGTGCATACGCTCCGGAGATCCAACGACCAGAGCGCACGCACGGACGCTCAGCGCTCAGCGGCGCGGGGGCTCGGGGGTCCTGACCACGCCGCGTTCTTACCAGATCTGATGGAGTTGTGAGGCATCGCCGGGGAGTCACTCGCAGCCCGCCGAGGGCTCGGGGCTTACTCACGCAGATCCGGGCCGCGCCTGCCGCTGCCCTGCACAAACCCAGGAGAGGGGCATGAGATGCGAAGAGATTCGATGCCTGCATCCTCAGGCCCCCTCTCCAGGCCTTATCCTTTACATTTGCATCGCCTGCCAGGAGTAGGAGGATTTTTAGGCGAAGTAGGGCCAACCTCAGCCTGGCCTAGCTAAAGGGCTTCCAGGGAGGATCAAGGATTGGGGGCGCGCTGAAGAAGCTCCAGACTCCAGCCTGCGTGCCCACTCCCTCTGCTGTCCCAGTCTTATCCCGTTTAACTTGGGAGGGATAAGACTGCCAGGCTTCCTGGGATCCTCTCCTTTCTTGCATCTCCCCGTCCTCCCTGCCAGCCAGCTTCCAGCTGATCCCTGGGCGACCTACCTGGCCGGCCGGCTGCAGGCCCTCACTGCCTGGGTCGTGCCCTGGGCCCCGTGTCTCTCCTCCTTCTGAAGTTTGTTCCCATCCACCCGGCATCGCCGACCGGTTTTATCCCGCTGAGGCCCTGGGAGATGGGTCTGGCGAGGCTCGAAGGCCGCGGATTGGCTGGCTGGGTGCAGGGGGGTGCGGGAAGGGGAGGATTTTGCAAGGGGGACATGGCTGAGTGGACTCAGGAGTTAGAAACATTCGCTGGGAGCTTCTGTTTCCAGCGGAGGGAAGATGGAGGCAGCTGAGCCCTAACTCAGCAGGCCTGGAAATATTGGAGGAGTAGGGAACCAAGGCCTAGGAGCCTGAGGATAAGGCTCTCTGGGTCCTCCTGGGTCACTGACCATCAGAAGTGAGAGGCATGGTCTCTGCAGGATGCCCTTCTTGCCCCCTTCACCCCTGGTTTGCTCCTCGGGAAGCAGCCTTTTCTTTTGTAAAAGGAAGGACGGAACTTTTGTTTTATCACTGATTCTTAAGGTAGAGCCTGATTTCAGGGCTGTAGGTAAGCTGCTATCACCTTTTCACCAAGGCTGTGATCTCTTCCAGGGAAAAATCCTGAGCAGCACCTGAAGCCATTCTCTCTGGTCTACACAGCTAGTGTCCACACCCTTGCATTGTTAAGCTAATGAAATTGTCATGTAACCCATTCCACAGCAACTCCTCCTTGCCTCTCTCCTCTGGAACACACACACAGCCACCTGCCCTCTTTCTTGCTCCTTGAGGATTTCGAACTTGGAAGAAGAGTTCAGGGGGAAGGGCAGTGAGGGCCTAGACTTCACCTCTGCATGGAAAGGCCTTAGAAAGGAACAGAACTGAGCTGACCTCTGGCCTTGTCTGTAGGAATCAACAGTCTCAGCAATATGGAGACTTGGGTGTGGTCAAGAAGGGGTCTCACCAGTGGGAATGAGAAGTGATGGCAAAAGCTGCCTCCTCCTTCCTCATAGTTCTTCTCTCTGTTGGGGAGTCAGGGTACGTGTAAGATTGTGAGTGGGTATGAGTGAGCAAATGTCCAGGAACACCGGCAGGCCTGTGGGTCAAGGCCTGAATGCTCCCCCAATCTTTGACCAGACCTCTGGACTCAGGATTACAGCCTAGAAGGTAGCTATGCCCTTTTCAGAGAAGGCTCTGCAGTTCTGGTGGGGTTGTTCTGGGACAGGAGGCTAAGGAGCCAGAGGGAAGGGGGCAAAGAAGGGGCAGGGGAAACTGGGACATTCAGGGGGATTGGATGTGTGTACGTGTATATGCACATATGTATGTGTGTATGAAAACACATGAACTATTTTTCTGAATTAAAAAAAAAAAACTTTTATCTTCCATGTCAATCCACAACCTCCTTCCACCCAGTCTTTCTCATCTCTCAATTTAGGAGAAATGAATCATCTTGTGAAAAAAGGCAGAAGAATGTGTGTGTCCCTATATGTTTCCTCTATATTTGCAAGGAGGGGCTCTAAACAAAAACAGCCGGTGCTTCATTGTTTTAAATGTTTCTCTAAAATTGTAATTTTAAATTGCTCTGTGGTTTTCAAAGATCCAGATCCCCAACTTCTCTGACAATCCCTCCCAGAGAGAGACAATCCAAGGGTGTTGGGATGGAAATGGATCTTGGCATAGGTCCTATGGACCTCATGGGCCAGTTTGCTGCCCTGGCTTATATCCTGCTGCTGCAGGGTAGGTGTGGAGTGTGACAGCTACAGCAGAAACTCTCATTGTCCACCCAGGATTCCCTCCCACCAGGGAGGCAACGCTCCAGGGTGAGTCTGATAGGCTCTCATTTCAAACAGTTCTGACAACCTTAGAGGTTCTACCTCTAAGGGTCTAATAGGTACCAATATCCATCGACTCATGAAGTCATTCTTGCCTATGCACACTTTTTCTGCCCAAGCAATGAACCCTCCATTCCCCATCCCCTTTTTGGGCAAAATTTCTTAGAGGACAAATCCAGC
The DNA here is from genome assembly GCA_963574635.1 of Cheracebus regulus. Taxonomy (NCBI): domain Eukaryota; kingdom Metazoa; phylum Chordata; class Mammalia; order Primates; family Pitheciidae; genus Cheracebus; species Cheracebus regulus. Next base: position 63,365 of record CAUYQU010055932.1, read on the forward strand.
AAGTTATCAGAACATTCCTGTCCCATTTAAAAGCTGTGTTTAAAATTTTGTTTTAAGATAAAAACAATGTGCACTGTTCAAAGTTACCCCTCAGGGAAAAACACACCCCACACCTTGACAGCACCTCTTCTCCCGACTTCAGGTGACATAGCAGATGACCAGAAGACTCAGCAGAGAAGATCTAGGACCAGCAAGAAGTGAGAACGTAGTGAACTCCTGCTGCAGAGATAAACACAGGCCTCCTGGACTGTCCCTGCTTCTAGCAAGACTTGGAAATCAGGCTTGGGTTCCTTGGTACTTCCTAATTCTCTGAGACTAAGGCCAAGGAAATGTCATGAGCCAGTACCTTAACTCTGTCTCTTTGGCATCAGTCTCCTCCTCTGCAAAACGAAAGGTTCGAAATACATACATTTTTAAAATCATCTTTTATCACAGTACCTTTTCAAACTTAAAATCCATGACCCTTTAGTTAAAAATAAAAATTGTATGCCTTCCTTTGATGATATTTGAAATTTTAAAATAAATTTGCATTATGACTAATAAACTTTCAGTTCAATGGGATATTTAGAACCCTTTTTTTTTTTTTCTGAAACAGAGTCTCTGTCACCCAGCCTGGAGTGAGTGCAATGGCACGATATCTCAGCTCACTGCAGCCTCCACCTCCTGGGTTCAAGCGATTCTCCTGCCTCAGCCTCCCACGTATATGTATATGGGGCTACAGGTGTGCATCACCATGCCTGACTAAGCTTTTATACTTTTGGTAGAAGCAGGGTTTCACCCATGCCAGGCTGGTCTTGAACTCTTGACCTCAGGTGATCTGCCTGCCTCAACCTCCCAAAATCCTGGGATCACAAGTATGAGCCACGATACCTGGCCTGGCCTTAGAACTCACTTTCTAAAACTAATACCACATTTCCTACCTTTTCTTCTCAGGCTTGATACCCATAAGGTTTTCTTGGCAAGATTATCAACTGGCAACTAGTTATCCTTTTTTTTTTTTTTTTTTTAACTCAGTGTGTTTTCGAGAAAATGTAATTCATTGCCAATATCAAAATACAGAAGTAGAGAAGAGAGAGTAACTCTGCCTTGCTTTTAAAAATGTGAGATCTGGCCACGGATCTGAGTGTTTCTTTGTGAAAATGAATATTCGTTCAGGTTTAACATTCCAACAATCCTAGGTAATTGCCTAACTACAGTTTTTGAATTTGCATAGTATTCTGCAATTTGTTTAATTCTATGATGATCTGCTGAGCCTTCGAAAGATGCTCTTTCTTTTCTGGACTCAGCTGAAATGCACTGGGCTGGTGATAGGGTGATAAAGTGATCTGGTTTGCCCTGGACAAAACCAAAAGTGTTTCCTAGATGTGAGATTTTTGGTGTTAAAACTGGGACTTTCCTGGGCAAATGCGGATAAATTGGTCATTCTTGCTAATTAGAGTTGGGGAGTGGGATGGTTTGGGGTCTTTTAAAGCTGCTCTGTTTCAACTGACTATTGAGTGGGTGTTTGATTGCACAGGTGGGTCATTCTACCTGCTGGCTCAGGTGACTGAGACCTTTGAACTCCAGCAGGTCCATGAGCATTTCCGCTCACTCACTCTCATGTACCCTATTTCTTTGCACACACTGCCCAGAGGCCAGCCTGGGGTGGGGAGACCACTGCCCTCAACAGTCCCCCTTACTTAGTTGCCACCCTGCCACTTCCCCTGCATAAGACCCGTTGTGGGACTTATGTTGTGCATCCACAACAAGACCCGTTGTGCATCCCTTCAGGAAGAAAACAGTAGCTCTCTACTTTGCATCAGAGGTGAGTGTTCCAGCCCTAAATGTGTAGAATGGGACCCTTTCTTCTGTCTGAACCTCAGTTTCCCCTTCTGTATGATGTGGGTGTAGATAGGGGGTGGGGAGGGCCAGACCCACCTCATAGCTTTGTTGTGAGGATGAATAAAATTATGAATGTGAAAGCCCTTTGAAAACTACACCTCTGTACAAAAGTTAATTATTATCAGACAACAATGGCAGAGGAATACGTCCAAGGAGGGCAAAGTTAAAATGCCTCTAAAATTTTGCTGTGGAAGTCGGTTCCTTTAATCCTTTCCCAAAGGCGCCTTGAAGAGGAAAGGGCCAGTAAGCGCGTGCCTGTGGGTGCAGGTGTGGGTGCATTCGGGGTAGCAGTGAGGGCAGGGGTGTCTGTGAGGGGAGCAATTAACATTTGTTGACCCAGAGAGAGGGGAGAGTCAATGGCAGAAGGCCAGCACCACGGCAAAACTTCCAGCCACGACTTCACCATTTTGCAGAGGGCAGAAGTGTTCAGGGCACTGGCAGTTTTCGCTCCACCCTCTCCTCTCACAGACTTGCCCAATCCTGCCACAGCCCCATGGGATTTCAACCCTGTCCCTGCACTCAGGAAATGGCCGATGGCCTGCCCTGGGGCCTCCTGGTGGCTGTGCCTGAGAATCAGTCGTTAATTATTCCAGGTTCCCCACCTCCTTAGGCTTTGAAAACACAGAAATAGAAATACAGGTCCTGGCAGATGAAAGGAAAAGGGCCACTGGCTGGGCTGCTGACAGCAGTTTGGAAGAAGCCGAAGCGGCTGGTGGCATTTGTCCAGTTGGTTTGGGTGGGAGCTGTGTCCTGGGCACTTGCCCCTCCAGCTCTTTGCCCACCCCACAGCCTTAGGCAGCAACTGTGGGGGCTTCTGGAAGGAGACCCTGGTACTTTCAAATGGATGAAAAAAAACCTTACTGGGGACACAAAAAGGAAGGTGGCAGAGGGAGATAAAAGGATCGACACACAGAGCTCATTTTTTTTTTCTCTAGTGATTGTAGTGTTTTTTTTTAAAGTTACAAAAAGTGAGCTAGACCCTTTTGGCCACCCATTTTGCAGATGAGGAAGTTGAGTCCGAGGAAAGGCAAGTAATGAACAAGGCCACCCAACTAGTAGGTGGCCAACTAGGTGGCCAAAGAAGCACCAGTGACTCAGGCTTTGCCTTAAATGTTAGAAATTCTACTCACTCCAGCCTAATTCTTCCCACTCCCCACACCTGCCTCCTCCCCTCAGGAAGGAAGTTTCTGGAACCTAGGGAGAGGCCAGGGTGAGGTCAGACCCCCAAGGCTAGAAAACTTTCCTGCCACAGGAGAGGAGAGCAGCTCACTGGGCAGGAATGTCCTCCCCTCAGCTAGGCCCCTGTGGTCCACCCCAGAGCAGCAGGAGTCAGGACGCAGGAATCCTCTCTGACCAGTGCCAGGGCACTGGAGTGGGCTGCCTTCCTGACAGCTGTTCTTGGGGAAGTGCCAAGGAAAAAACCCAGGCCCAGAACTTTTCATCAGACTCAGGGTTGGCTTGTTCTCTGTGGCCTTGGAATGCCAGTGGTTCCTGCTGTGGGCACAAACCCTGGAACAAGGCATGTCCTTCCCAGTTCCTGGCAGTGCCCAGGGGCCTGGTGGAGGGACCAGAGACTCTGCTGGTTTGAGCGGGGCAAGGGGAAGAGGTTGAGGGATAGAGAAGATTCAGGAGATCCAACTGGCCTTTTGTCTGCCCAGGAGGTCTTCTGGCACATTCTGAGTGAAGCAAACTTGGGTGTTTTGCCCACTCCATCGTGGGGCTAGACTCACTGCAGGGCTATGTCCTCTTGTGTCATGCTGTGGATCACACAGCACTGCCTTCCCGGCATCTGAAGGAGCAGCCTTGAGGGTTTAGGGGTCTGGACCCCCATTTTCCTCTCTATGCTTCAGTGGCGCTCATGGCACCCACACTAGGGTGGACATACCATTACCCCGAGGGAATGCTAAGCATGATATTTCCTTCTAATAACAACAGCTACTACTACTGTAATTTACTAAGTATTACTTAATGCCAGGAACTATGGAGTACCTTATACACAGCCCCATTTATCTTTCACAACACCCAGTGAAGTCAGAATTTTGAGGCAACTGGGTCACAGAGGGTGCTCTGGGTCACCCACTTGCTGAACATCAGAACCAATATCTGAACTCAGGTCTATCTAATACCTGAACGGCATTCTCTTCACTACCCCATGGAGTAGCTCCAAGGCATGGACAACTGTAATAACTCCAAGGAAGCTATTAGAATAAACTTCAAAAAAAAAGAGTGTCAGTGTCAGGGGCCACCAGTGGACTGTTGAGAAGAAGTAGACCCCAGTAACAAGATGTATGCTTTTTTAGGCCCACAGAGGTAAGTGAAAGAATGCAAAGGAAATCAAAGGCTGGGGTCATGATGAATCCCACTGCTCTCCAACTGAACTCCTGCTGCGCTTGCAAAGCACAGACACAGAACACTCTTGTGGCAAGAATGAGTGAGTCATCCATTTACACATTTTCTAAACTTTGTTTTAAAATTCTTTCCATTTTTAGACCTACCGTTTTTTATGTCACGTAGCATTTCCTTTTATTTTTCCCAAACACCTCTCCCTTGAACCTCCTGGAGTGTGTTGGTAATTTCTGTTCACTTTGTCCACATTCCCTACACTTTATAGATTTTGATCCCATCTTCTCTGAGATTTTATTTTTTAAGTAGAATCACTTGCTCCAGTGGAGTTGGCCTAGAGTCTTGAGAGAAGGATTTTTTTCCTATTAGGGGTCTGGTATCCTTTCTTCCATAATGCAGAGAGAACACAGGGGTGACACTGCTGGGCTGGGAATCTGGTGGCCAAAGCTGGAATCCTGGGACATTCTCATACTGGTTGTGTGATCTTGTGCCAATCAATTAGCTTCTCTGAGCCAAAGTTTCTACGTCTGAAGACTGAGACTAAAAACGGTACTTCTCTTGTAGGATATTACGATGTTAAAGGCAGACAGAGTACTTGGAGCACAGTGAGTGCTCAATAAATGTTAGTGACTGAAAGTCAGACTAGCCACAGTAAAGATGGCAGAGAAGGATTGCTCATGGACCTGGGTGTGGTGTCACAGTCATTGTACCAGGGATACCAAGAGACAGAGAGAGGTCCCAAAAATGTCAGTGGTGTGAGGGGACTGGGGAGAAGGAGCAATGAGGACAACCTGAGGGGGTGGTCTCTCAGGTGTGAGTGGGCTGATTCTTCCCTTACATCCTGGATCTCAGTGTGCACTCTCTGAGGCTCAGCCATCTGCTCTTAGGGGGCCCAAGACTACACTCACGGAACAGAGCCTACTCCAGAAGCTCAATGGGCTTCCAAGTTCTACTGTCTGAGAACTCTTTGAGTTCTGAGAGAGTGTTCCATGCTACCAGGGACCTGTGGCTCTGGAGACCAGAGTCCAGAATAGAAAACACCATTACTATGGCCTCTAGAGCCATGGCATTCTAGGCTAGGTTTCTCCATGAACCCGGGATGTGGAGGTTGCAGTGAGCCGAGACAGTGTACTCCACTCCAGCCTGGGCGACAGAGTGTAACTCTGTCTCAAAAAAAAAAAAAAAGAAAGAAAGAAAGAAAGAAAAGGAAAAAAAAAAGGATTGTTCTGTAATAATGAACTCTTTGTATGAATATTTTCCTGGAGAGATGTGAAATGACAGATGAAACTGTAGGTGTACAGGTTGGGCACCTTTAGATTGGACGTGGACAAGTTGCCTTCCCACAAACCTAGTCTGTCTTCTCTTTTTACAGCTTTTGAATATCCCTTTAAAGATTGAAGGTAAGCAGGTAGGGCAGAGTAGGAAGGAAGTGCCTGGAGAGATTCCCCAATCCAGGGTCATTGCTATTTTCCAGGCAGTGACTAAGGTGTACAGAAGCTTAGGATGGGCATCCTGACTGGGAAGTGCTCCTGATCCTGAAAGTAGCTTTGACTGCCCACAGGTAACCAGGAAATAATGAGAGGGTACACGTCAACCCCCTGAGATCCTCAAGCCATGTTCACAGGTCAGATTAGGTGACTGAGTTCAGTCTTATGGTCTCTTGTTCAGGACCCAAAGAGAGCTGCGCCCCCATGTTTAAAACTTAGTCTCTCCATTCCAGAATCCAAGGAGTTGTGAGTTATGGAAAGCACCCTGGGCTCAAAGTCAGAGAGACCTGGGTTTGTGACACAGCCTTGCTCTGAGCTGTTTGACCATGGGAAAGACACTTAAGGTCTTGGGTTTCTCACACTTAGTAAAACTATACGTGTAATAGTAGCCACATCTTATTAGCAGGGTGGCATGAAAATGATTTGTAAACTATTAAGAAATGGAGAAAAGTAAGGGATGATGAATTTGAGGCAATTATGATGATGAATATAGTGCCATGGTTCCCTTACCAGGAGAGCCTTTTCTCTTTTTCTCTCTTCCTCCCCTTGGATGTATTTAGCTGTATAAGCATTTACTGAGCACCTACTAAGTGCTGGACTATCTGCTAGGACCTGAGAACACAATGATGACTAAAATAAGAACCACGTCCTCAGGGAACAAATAAACAGGTCCTTGTAGGGAGGTGTGCTTCATGCTGTAATAGGGCTGGAGTGCAGACGGGGAGGTGTGGGGAGCAGTGAGCGTACCCCACAGAATCTTGGCTGTCCAGAAGAAGAGACCTCGAAGTAGAGAACAGAAATAAGAGTTGGAATCCACCAGGCAAGTGTAAGAATGTGAGGGGTAAAGGTGGAATGTTCTGGTATCATCAGAAAAAAGGTCCAGAAGCCAGAGAGGGCCAGGTACATTTAGGGAACTGTGCTGAGTGTAGTGAGAGATAAAGTACAGTAATAGAGTGTATGTTTGTGTGTGTGTGTATGTGTGTGCATGTGCATGTATCTGCAGTGAAAGCTGAGAGATGGTCTGGGAAAGTGTGCTGGGGTAGATCACAAAAATTCTTATAGACATGTTGAGAAATTTGGACTTTATACTAAAAAGCAAAGGGATCTTAGTTGGAGAAAGTGAAGGAACAGACATGTTTTGGAAAGCTCTTTCTGGCTATAGTGTGGTGAATGGATTGGAGATGGCCAGGTTGCAGGCAGGATTGGGGTGGGTGGGGCACTGTGTTCCCATCACTCTAAGGGATGATGACAGCCCTGAGAATAGAGGAAAGTGGTGATGGGGATGGGTAGGGAAAGATTGCCATAGTCCGCTTTTGACTCTCAATTCTATTCTTGGCTGGTGGTGATGGGCTGTAACCCTGTGAAGACCAGACTGAGTGTAAGCCCACTCCTATCTTCTCATGTCCTTTGGCGAGCTTCAGCTTCCCCAAGCCCAGTAATCACTACAAGCAGATGTGGCTCCTCCCACTTAAAAATTCTCCAGTGGCCCAGGGGAAGTTTCTGTCTGATGACGGTCAGCTCGAAGAAGTAAGGAGGGGAGACTGCTCTAGACCAATACTGCCGTAAATGAACTGATAGGATGCTCGCTCCCTCATCTCCAAGTCTTGGCTCCAAGATCATTTTCTCAGGAAACTCTTTTCCAGTCCCCCTATTGCAAACCAATCGTGCCTTCCCCATCACCTTGCCACTGGCTTTATCCCTTTCACTCTGCTTTATTTCTCTCCGCCATTTGACATATAGTCTGCTTCACTTATTTACTCCCCTCAGTAGAAGGTAAGTTACATAAAGGCAGGAATTATTGGTAGTTTTGTTTACTGTTGTATTCCCAGTTCCTAGAACAGTGCCTGGCGCAAGACAGTGCTCAGTAAATTTGTGTGCTTACCTGAGTGTTCGATGGAATGACTGTGAGTGGCAAGGGTAACACAATGACCTCACTGTGATGCTGTGGTGCTGGGTAGCGGGCACGCATCAGTTAACAAGATAAACACTGGACTGAAGTCTTAGCCGTGTCTGCCCCTCAATGGTTCTTGGAAGCTAGTGGCAGAAGCAGAAGCTCAGTAGCCTTTTATTTTTTACCTGGGCATGCTGCCTGCCTCTCTCTTTTTTTCTGGACAGCTGAGGACCCTCTGAGTAGAATATGGGTGAGAGTTGGGCACAGGCTATAGGCGGTGTTAGGGAGTGACCCTCCCCAGATCCCAGGGGCAGTGGAGACAGCCAGACCATCTTCCTCCTCTTTGGCATTCAGTCTTACCACTGAAGGCTCCAAATCTCTGGGCAAAGGTTATAGCACCTGCTGCCCAGGGAACATGTGACCACTTGAGCACTGCTGGGTTGGAACAACCCACATAATCAGGTCATTGTACTAAACATGCAGGTCTCCTTACCAAGTCACACCCCATTCCAGCACTGCCAGACCCTTTTGGACCCCCGATTTACACATGCTCCAAAGCGGGAGGTGTTGTTCTAATGGCCCTGGGGGAAGATGAGGTCACATCTATGGGACTCACTTACTCTGGCCTGCTCTGAGATCCTGGGAGAAGCAGATGGGAGAAGGAGTAAATAAGCACATCCTAGCTTCAGGCCCTATGAGGAGTGGTAGACAAGGTAATTACTCTTGATGACATTGGCATTGACTATTGTCCTCCAACATTTGCTTTGCTTGGTGAAGACTGTTGAGCACTTGCTGATTTTTCAGAAGTCCAACAGATTTCCTTCTGCCATGACTGGGTCCAGAAATTCCCACCAAGTCACTGTCCGTTCTTGAAGATTTTCTTTCCTTCCTTCTGGTTCTCAGCAGACCATCAGACAAGATTTGTGGTGACTGAACTCTTGGTCTGTATAAGAGTGTGTCTGTTATTGTCCTTCTAGGAGCAACGAGTTCTGTAGGGTTTTGTACCCTGTTGACACTCAGGCCAAGCTCACTGGCAGGTTTCACTCCACAGGACCATTCAGTGACTGCAAGGAAGTCCCCACTTGGGCTGTTTATTTTTTTCATTATAAGTAACCCCAAAGGAGATGGCATGATAAGGTAGAATCCAATTTGGCTACAGCAACCTTTTTTCTGAGACAGAGTCTCAGTCTGTCACCCCAGGCTGGAGTGCAGTGGCGTGATCACAGCTCACTGCAGCCTGCAGCCTTAACCTCCTGGGCTCAGGCAATCCTCCTGCCTTAACCTCCTGAGTAGCTGGGATCACAGACACATACCACCATGCCCAGATAATTTATTTTATTTTATTTTAGTAGAGATGAGTCATGTCATGTTTCACAGGCTGGTCTCCAACTCCTGGGCTCAAGCCATCCTCCCACCTTGGTCTCCCAAGTTGCTGGGATTACAGGTGAGTCACTGTGCCCGGTGTCCACAGGCTCTAACACGTAAGTGAATAAGGATATACCTTTGCTTGGTACATTGCAAGACACTTGAATGCCTGGCATGTAGTGAGTACTAAAACAAGGTGAATCCAAATCAAGAAGCTTAAAGCCAACCAGGGCCATTTTGAGTGCTGGATATTACTTACAGGTTCAGAGATATCAGTTTTGCTTTATCCCCAGTCCTCATCATACCTTTCCACAAAGAGAGATGGAGAGACAATGCAGGCACTCACCCTTTCCCATCTTCGCTTGCAGGAAAGACACTGGTTTAGAGGTCAGGACCCAGGCATCTAAGATGCCCTTGTCCCTGACTCTGGCTCTTGGGGCCCAGCAGGTGGTGTCTGTGTCTCGTGTTTTGTCTCTCCAGAGTCATCCTCCAGGGGAACACACACACCCTGACCATGGGAAGGGAGGTCTGGCTAAGGGAGGTGGCCACTGCAATGACTGAACTCCTACTTTGTGAGTGAGCACTTACTATGTGACAGAGGCTGCCCAAGATGTGGTGTATCCAACATTTTCACCATTCTTGGTGCCCTTATCTTTAAGGAAAAGGGTCCTGCAACCTTGAACTTCTGAGTTGGACTGTCTTGGAGACTCCTCTATGCTAGCTACTATGGGGACTTAACAGGTGATGTAGCCCTCCTGGAGCCCCAGTGACCTATCCTGTGACATGGAATAATGAGAACACCTTCATTTTAAGAGTTGTGTGAGGATTAAATGAGATGATGACGCACATGGCACAGAGCTTGTTAAGGGCTCTGCAAATTTTAGACATGCTGGTGATGATGAAGAAGAAACATGAATGCTCTAAGGCTCCCCAAGGTGTTACTCTTGGCTCCACTGGTTCCTGGAATTTGCAGCGGGGCAGCAAAAAGGCCCAGATGCTGGCAGTCCTGGGAGGCCTGAGTATTTCTCACTTGCCTAATGACCTGGGGACAATCACTTTCTCCTTCCACATCTTCAGATCAGGGTCTGAGGGTTGAGTCCCCAGGGCTCTGGGTCAGAGACACAACATGAGAGTTGTTCCAAAGGACAGAAAGTCCCCTCTCCTCCAGGCCCCCAAGCCTCACCCTTAACTCGTCTGGGTCAGGCCACCTCCTATCCCCTCCGCCTGCTGAAGGTGGGAGGAGTAGGAGGGAGGAGCGGAGTAGCAGAGGAGAAGGGCCCTGGAGGAACAGTGAGCCCCTGGAGAGGCGGGCGTCTCTCCCCGTCCCCGCCCCAGAGCGCAGCAGACTTGCTCTACTTCTCTCCTCCCACCAGCTGGGTCTCCAGGTGCCTTCCTTTAATTAAAAGTATTTAGCCTTCCGCTACACTGGCCTTCATTTGCATGGGATCCTTCTTTTTATGCAGCGTCAGTATCAGAACATGCCAGGAGGTTAACAGAGCGTCTTGCAGTGTCCCGGGACACCCGGGCCAAACGCGCGCCCTGCTTCCCTGCGCTGCCCTCTGGGACTCCGCAGGCAGCGGCGGGAGCTGTCAGGTTTCCAGCCCCGTTGCCCCGCAGGGCTGGGCCTCCCGGAGCGAGGAGAGGCACCTCAGCTTCCCCATCCTCCCGTGGCAAAAGCTCATTCACAGTCCGTGTCTCCGTGAGTCTCGGCGCCAGGGCTGGTCCTCCTAGTATCTGAAGGAAGGAGGAAGATAGCTGTTTTCTAATCACCTACTTGCGCCAGACACTGGACTGAGTTCCGTGGATATTCAGGGAAGGACGGTCACAAGTGCTTGGAACTCATAGCTCCTCAGGAGGAATCTGTATTGGCGACTACACAACGATCTATGACATCAGGTAGCAGGGGGTTAAAATTGCAGGAAGGTTTCACCTGAAGGGGCACTGGTTGTTAGAGAAAAGCAGAACAAGAACTGTCAGTGGCAGATAGTTGCATATGTTTTTTTGTTTGTTTTCTTAGATGAACATTCTGACATTCTGATGCTTAAGATAATCAGGCAAAGTCACCAAGGCCATGTAGATGGTGGCAGGCAGGCCTGGGGTTTAAACCCCAGTCAGCTGGTCTCCCAGGCCAATCTCTTCAGACTCAGGAGGAGAGGAAGCTGACTGCTTGAGACCAGACTCCTTTCCCTCCAGGTGCTCTTGTTCTGATGGAGGCTCAGACACAGACCTGGGAGACTCCAGATCACCGTGTTTGTTTCTGACTCCAGCTGCTTCTGCCTCATGGTTCTGGCTTCCTCAACCAACCTGAGGTTTTGTCTGTAACCGGCTCCTGGCATCCTCACTGTCTCACTCCAGTCCCCCTCCAGCCCCAGGCCAATATCCACCCCTTCCAGTTGCCCCAGGGTCTCAGGGACCAGCATACAAGAGCAGGAAGGAGGCCGGATTCTTATAACAGGTAAGGGAGATGCAAGCCAGGCTTCTCCAGTGCTGCTTAAAGTTTTACCAGTTATCCCAGGCTGATTCAGGAGCCCCACCCTCCGCACTTTTGTGAGCTAGTTTAGATGGTTCTTTTCTACAAATTTCTCTTCCTTGGATTAGGAGGCAGGCATCCTGGGGAGTAGACACCAGGGCTCATGCCACAGCCCCTCCATGATACTCCTGACGAAAGCGGGCAACACTTCCTCTCACTTTGCTCTGTGGATCCTCTGGAACTGGGAGGTGAAGGGACCACCGTTGCTGTCTGGAGTCAGCTCAGAAAGACAGTCAGTTAATGCTATTCTAGGTCCGGGGTAGACCGCGTCCAGGGGCAGGAGAGGGCATGATGAGCTCAGGATTTATTTTGAGGTATGTTTTCAGCACATTTTTAGTTACTCCTGCTCCTTCCCTGCCAGCTGGTGAAGGACCCAGAAGATGAAAGTCTCATTAGCGCTTTCTCAGCCATGCACCCAGAGTGTGCTGAACTCTCCTGTCTCACATCTCGTTTGCCACGGTTGCTGTACTGAGTTGGGGAAAGGTGGGGAGATGGCTTGAAATAATGGCGGCATTCCTGTCCTAGAACAACTTAATAGCATTATCTCATATCATTTTCATGAGGAATTGATGAGGTTACTGTTGATCTGTTTTACAAATGAGCAAAGTGAAGCTCTGATGAGCTAAATACCATACCCGAGGTCAGGTCATTTAACGACTGCATGTTGAAATCAGGACTTGGATCCAGGCCTTCCAATTCCAGAGTCTGTCTCTGGGACTAGCGAAGGCCATCCGGGAGGGAACTGGAATCTGGACCAGATCATTGAATCCCCAGGCTTGACCTTCTTTAACAGGTCACTTGGAAGAACAAGATAAGCACCTTGCTTGACACGATGCTCAGTAGATCAGGTCTCTTCTCTATTTCAGCACTGTGACTTTAGAGATGTGTTAAAACACAAATATTTTTGTTAGGAGGAGTGTGATGATGTTAAGTCAAAGGCTCCGCAGAGTTATTAGCAGACGCTGGACCATTCAATGAGCTTGTCATCACTCAGAAAGCAGAGAACACGACCCTCAGGGAACAGATCTTTAGGGCAGGTACGATTTGATGGGGGTGCAGGCAGGCTGGCAATGGGAAGGGGATGAGAAGGATCTGAGCAGTGGGCTCTGAGTGGAGGGATTCGGAGGGCTGCAAGGAGGGCATTCTTAGAAGTTCTCTAAGCCTGGGACTGCTTTATCCTCTCTGTGTCCCCACTGACCTACACAGCTCCTGGCACATATAGGTTCTCAATAAATACTAAGAAGCAGTAAGTAGTAATTGAGTATTCCAAGAAGAGATGGTTGAGAGAGAAGATATAGGGAGAGCAGGCTAGGAGGCAGCTTTTGTTTAGGTGAATTTCACTTTAGGGCTGGAGCTGTGTGAGAAAGAGAGTGAGGTGGAATGTGTACACGTCAGTGTGCACTGAAGCTCCAGCTTTCTCACAGTGCTTTCTTCACCTGAAAAAAGATTTCCAAAAAGTTTTTAAAAAGGTTTTGTTGACTTTATTGTTGAATATAAAATTGGGCTTACCCTGGAGTGGGTTGTGCTAGGGGTGATAAAGGTGCTGGCTTGGTAGAATGCAGACAGGTCCTTACTGATTGAGGTGAAAAGAAAGGTCTTGGTGGGTCTAGAGGCCCAAGGAATACCAATCCCACACACAGGAGGCTTGTTTCCACCCGGTGCAGACAGAACAGCATGAGCAGTGCCAAAGGTCTTCTGGAAATTGTATTCTATTCACTGACACTCTTTACTTGCAAAAATGGCAACCAATTAGGCCAAATTAGGCAAAAATATCAGGGATGGGTTATAGAGATGCAGAGATTGGTTATGGAACCCAAGGTCGGTGATGCAGCTGAGTTTCAGAAATCACCAGAACCAGGACCCAGAAGGCCACTGGGCTGCGGACCATCTCTTTTCCTTCTCTTCTCCCTCTCCCTTTCCCTCTCTTTTCTCCTCTTCTCTCCTCCCCCTCCCTCCCCCTCCTCCCCCTCTTTCTATTGGAACATTGGCTTCCCTTTCTGTATCTCTGCAGGCAAGTTCTGTTTTCCATCAGGCACAAGGCAGGTCCTGAGATTATCCATTACATCCTAGTGAAGACAGTGACCACTCCTCTTTCATCAATGAGAATCTTCCTGTCCCAGCCTGTGATGCTTGATATCCTGGTCCAGCCTGCTTTCACTGAGGCTGTCGGGGGTTCATTTCTGTGAATAAAGATTGCAGGTCTCAGGGAATAGGAAGTCAAGATCTTTTGGGCTGCATAGACACCTCGAAGATACTCATTGAGGGTGCTTTCTGAGGTAGCTTGGGAGTTTTCTAAATATCTATTTGTCATCATTTACCTATCCAGTGTGCTGGGGCTGACTGAAAGGTTGTTATATTCTTAGGTAGCACTAATAGGAAAAGCACATCCATGATAAAAGTGGTATATTTCCTCCATGCTTCTTTGAATTGCACCACACTTGGGTTAATATCTACATTCTAAGCACTACCTACAAAGAAGGAGACTGAGAAAGAGAAACAGAGGGGACTAGGAACCATGGGGACACTGAAAACCATGCCCACTGAGGATGCATTACAGGAACGAAGGATATTTTGCCTAAAAAAGGAAGACTAAGGGTGAAATAAAAGTCCTTTTTAGAAAACTAGACAGTGGTTATGAGGAGAGAGAATCCATATGTGTGGTGAGCAATGTGTGAACGTCGTGGACAAGTCAGTTTTGCTTAAGTCTGAGCTGCCCACACTGCAGTGCGCATTGCCTTAGGAAGGGGTTAATGGCCTATTGCTATAAGCCTTCTTTTAAAAAAAAAATTCAATAGGTTTTTGGGGAACAGGTGGTGTTTGGTTACATGAATAAGTTCTTCAGTGGTGATTTCTGAGATTTTGGTGCACCCATCACCCAAGGAGTATACACTGTACCCAAAGTGTAGTCTTTAACCCTCATCCCACTGCCCACTCTTCCCACCGAGTCCCATAGTCCATTGTATCAGTCTTATGCCTTTGCATCCTCATAGCTTAGTTTCCACTTATGAGTGAGAGCATATGATGTCTGTTTATTTATTCCTGAGATACTTCACTTAGAATAATGGTTTCCAATTCCATTCAGGTTGCTGCAAATCCACTATTTCATTCCTTTTAATGGCTGAGTAGTATTCCATGGCATATACATATACCCCAACTTGCTGAGAGTCTTCTTTAAGAGGAGTGTTGGTGCTGGGGATGCTAAGCAGAGGAGACCTTCAGGATAGGAGATTCCCAAACCTGACTGATCATGCAATTGCCTAGAGGAGTTTAGAAAGTCATACACTCTTGAGTTGGGGTGGGAAGAATCTCCTGCAGATGATTCTGATGGTCATCTGGACTTGGAAACCATTGAATCAAAAGACCTTTAAGGTATGTTCAAATTCTAAATCTTGAAGGACTTATCTACACCAAGTGTGGCCCCCAGACTAACAGCATTAGCATTATCTGGAAACTTGTTTGAATACCGGTTCTTCAGCCCCACCAAAGACCTACTGAATCAGAAACTCTAGGGGTGGATTTTTGCAATCTGTGTATTACTAAATACACAGGTGATTCTGATACCTGCTCAGATCTGAGAACTACCAATCTTCAGTATTTATTAGTAATTCTATTTTTAATCTATATATTGGAGACATAAGTTCCATTGCATTTACCACCTAATATGTTGTAGCCAGCCTTAAAGGTGGCCACCAGAGAATCCTGAAGGCAAAGGATTCCCTGCCTTCCACGAGTTAGGCCCTCGTGTATTTCTTTCTCACATGTTATCACCGTTAGTCTATACGACCACTAGAGTACAGCAGATTGATGGTATGTCAATCCTCGGGCTTAATTTTGAAAGATAAGGCTCCTGTCCTGCTCTTCCTTGTATCACATGTCCTGGGGGAAGCCCACTGCCATGTCATGAGAACACTCAGGTATCCTCATGGAGAAACCCATGTGGAGAGAAACTGAAGATTCCTGCTGACAGCTATTAGGAACCCAAGGCCTCCATTCAGAAATCAGGCAACATTGTGGATCCTTCAGCCTGAGTCAAGCTTTCATATCACTGCAGGACTGGTTGACAGCTTGACTATAAACTCATGAAAAATCCTGAGCCAGAATCACCCAGTTATGCACCTCCTGGATTGCTGACCCCCAGGAATAGGTGTCTGAGATAACAAATGCTTGCTGTTCTAAGCTTCTAAGTTTGGGATAATTTGTTACATGGCAACAGAGAACTAATACTAGACTTTTAATCTCACATCTACTCTAAGACATTCTACTCTTGGCCATATAGGTGTTGAGACAGGAGATTTCTCAGAGAATATTTTCACAGCCAGAGAAGAAAGTGAAATTTTTTCCTCTATTTTTTGTTTGTCTGTTTTAAACTGAATTCATTTGAGCTGTAAATCTGCTTCTAGCACTGACACTGAAGTTTGGTGAATGCACACAGTAATTCATTCTTGGCATTAAATGTGTCTATGATAAAATTCCCTTAGGGGATCCTTTCAGGAGCCAGTTAGGAGATATCAGGGGCACTCCTTTGGGTCCAGTAGATGCTTTACTCTGCTTTGGCTGGACATTCTGGCTGGGACAATGGGTCAGCCTGAGGGAGAGGTCACATGGCCTTTTCTAGAGACAAGCCAGAAAGAATGGCCATTGCAGGGGGTGGGGAGCAGTAGTTGAGGGTGGTGACACTTACCTTCCAGTAAAAGAAAAAGAGAGGCTAATCAGGTCTTAGTCCTTGCATTTTGTATATGAGTGTGCATGCATGTGGTGTTTGTTCCATTTACCATCTTGGAAGTCTTCAAATAATTAGTGACCAGGACCAGCACTGGTCAAAAGTTAAACCTTTTGTTCACTGCTTTCCCCTGGCTAGTATTTTCTTGTATAGGAGAGGGAGCTACAGAGGAGGAATCACAGAACTGGAGAGGGGCAGAAAATATTCTGAGTCTCTGAAGACTAAGGCTAGTCCATGAGAAGCTGGCCTGGGTCTGTGAAGGAGGTCTCAGCTCTTAAGATTTCTTTCTGGCATTCCAAGACAGGATCTGCTGCTGCTGCTTTCCACCGGCTAGACTCTGCCTGTAATTCAGGCAGGAGCCACCAGGTAGAGATATGTGTAGATGACATCCTGGGGACTCATGATTTCCCATAGGTGCGGGGAACTGGGAAAACAGGGTTTAACCATCATGCTTTAAACTGTTTCTAAACACACACACATGCACACACAAAGATTCATTCATAACAAACATTGTACATTTATGAAAGTTAGTTTCCACTAATTCTTTCTTGGCCTTTGTTGCCTCTTCTTTAAAGTGAAAAGGTTGAGAAAAGTGATTTCTAATGCCTGCTCTGAATTTCTAGGATTCTATAGTATTGCAGTTATAACAAGGCCTCTTGTACTTGTTAAAAACTTATCACAGCTCCTTAAGGTTTTGGGGTCACAGTCATGCTCCCCATTCCTTCCTTTCCCACAGTTTACTTGAGCTGTCTTTGAACAACACCTACCACTCAAAGTCAGTTTCCTCATTTTCTCTTTATTTAAAAACTGCCTCTATATCTTCACTTACCTGTTTTTCTTTTTTCCTAGAATTTTGGACATAAACTTTGTGTACTTTCTCAGAATTCCTCAACTGCTTCTATTTTCTCTCTTGTTTGGTGTCCAGACAATTCTGAGATTTCCCTCCTCTTCCAGACTTGATCACATCACGGGATTTGGTGTTGTGGTGAATGGGGTCTGGATAATGCAATCCAGAAGCCCAAGGGCATTTGCTCACTGATGAGTAAATCTTGATTGGTGGGAAATGGGAGACTGGAGGAAGATGGTCAAATAAATCCCCCTCCTCCTTCCTGTGAATACTTCAAGGTATGATTGCTCCTTGCAAATCCTACAGAGAAGCACAGCATGTCAAGCAAACATGTCTTTTGTGTGACCTGCTGTATGTCTGTGAGGGCTAATGTTATATATCAACTTGACTAGACCATGGGGTGCCCAGATGCCTGGCTAAACATTCTTTCTGGGTGTTTCTGTGGGTGTGTTTTTGGATGAGATAAGCATTTGAATCAGTAGACTGAATAAAGTAGATTACCTTCCCTAATGTAGAAGTTCCAGTCAATTGAGGGCCTAAATAGAACAAAAAGGCAGAGGAAAAGTAAATTTACCCTGTGCCTAACTTCTTGAACTGGGACATCAGTCTTCTACCTTTGAACTGGAACTTATACCATTGGAATTCCTGGTTGTCAGGCCTTTGGACTGGGACTGTAGAACTATATTGCTGGCTTTCCTGGTTCTCCAGCTTGCAGATGGCAGATCTTGGGAATTCTCAGCTTCCATAATCACATGAACCCACTCCTTATAATAAATCTCTCTCTGTCTCTCAATCTGTCTCTCTGTGCCCCTTTCTTTCTGTTCTTCTCTCTTTCTCTCTCCATGTATAGATATATAGATGCATATATGAGAGATCTATCTCTAGATCTATGTATATATCTCTGTCTCGATCTCTATATTGTATTAATTCTGTTTCTCAGGAGAACTCTAACTAATACAGCATCTTCCCAGCTTGGTGTGAAGTTGCCACAAGGACAGCAATGCGTTTCATCACAGGACCTCGCATCTGCCCTGCCTTGCTTCCATTTATTCCTTACTTTCACCGTCCTGAGCCTGCACCCTACCCCCATATGAAACATCAGCACTTCAATCCTTGCCCCAGCTTCTGCTTTCTATAGACCTGGGCCAAGACACCTGGTCCAGGATGACAAAGTGTCCCTCCCCTTTTTAGGCCAATTATGCCACTTGGGTTCTCCTTTTAATCTTTTTCTTCCTCCTCCATGTTTTATTAACCATTCTTCCATCATTTTGAATCTTCAACTTCTCTCTCTATGGATTCTTTTCTCTTAGTCTATAAACATTCTCAAGTACGTCCATGAAAAGCAAACATTCTCTTTACAAAAAGAACTTAATTCCATCTCTTCATGAACACATTTCTTATAAAAGGGCACTTACTGCCTGTATTAGTTTTCTAGGGATGCCATAACGAAGTCCCACAAATTGGGTTGCTTCAGACAACATAAATTCATTCTCTTGCGATCCTGGAGACTTGGCTTACAAAAATCAAGATGTGGCAGGGCCTTGCTCCCTCTGAAGGCTCTAGAGGAGGACATTTCTTTATCTCTTCCAGCTTCTGGTAACCCAGGAGTTCCCTGACTTGTGGCTGCTTCACTTCAGCCTGAGCCTCCAACTTCTGTCTTCTCTCTGTGTGCCTGTGTCTTCACTGGGTATCATCCTCTCTCTTATAAGGACATCAGTCATACTGGCTTAAGCACCAATCCTGACCTCAACTTAACTTGATTACATCTGCAAAGACCTTATTTCCAAATAAGGTCCTATTTTTAGGTACTGGGATGAGGATTTTGACATTTTTGGGGGGTGTATGATTTATCCCATAAGACTGCCTACATGTCCTTACTGCTAACTAATTCCTTGGCTTTGTGTAATCAGGTTTCTTTCCACATGTTTATCCTTGTATGGTTCCTGTGAAGGTCATCAATGCCAATTCAATGGCTTTCACTCATTCCCTGTCTTTGTGACTGTCCTGCAGTATCTGTCATGGCTGCCTTTTCCCTCCTCCCCGAAGCTCTCTACTCACCTGTGGCTCTTCCTGCCTTTTGGATTGCTCCACGTGTGCTCTCTTGTCTTAGTTTTTCTTTATTCCCCATCTCCAATTCCAGGTTCATTTTCTAATGCTGGGGCCATGGTCACATTCTCTTCTTTCAACACACTGTTCTCTGGCTTCCTCCTGACCTTCATGCATCAGTGCTCTCTTCTGAGTAGGGAACAGATATATCTCTCTGGCCTAACTGTCTTCCAAGCTCAGGGCAAGCATTGACACCAAACAGACTCAAAAGAAATATACCCCCATATAAGACATCCTCTTTCCTTACACACACACCTCTACCCCCAACCCCATACCACCATCAATCCATTTTTTATTTTGCATGTGTCTACGTCAGTCTTTGTGATACTACCGAGAGACTTCTACAAGTACTTGTGGTACTTTGAAAGTGGATAGACTCCTGAAGGAGTAGGTGGGATTAACGCAGTGAAATGTGGCTTATAGCCATTATTGTGATCTAATCTTTAGACTCAGCCTATTGAGGCCTAGAGAAGTTTGATCTACACTTGATTCTATTGTCTGAGATCCTCAAAGCAGCACCAGAACAAGCATCTATAGGCAGACAACTTAAGCCTGTTAGTTTTGTGGGCAGCATGTTTGTGTACCCCCAAATTCATATGTTGAAACCCTAACTACTGGTGGGGTGGTATTTGGAGATGGGGCCTTTGGGAGCCTATTGGGTCATGAGGATGGAGCCTTCATGATGGGATTAGTACCCTTATAAGAAGAAATATGAAACAGCTTGCTTCCTCTAATTCTCTCTCTCTCTCTCTCTCTTTCTCTCCCTCTGCCATGTGATAACATGGCAAGAAGATGGCCACCTCCAGGCCAGGAAGAGGGCCCTCACCATGCTCCTGACCATGCCGTTCCCTTCAGCAGCATGTGAAATACATGTCTGCGGTTTAGGCCACCCAGTCTGTGGTATGTTTATCATAGCAAGCTGAACCAACTTAGGCAATTAGATAGCTCCAGGCCTAGTTTTAGATCAAATGAGGCCTAGGGGCATCCTTGGACACCTTGTCTCTCATGATGTAAAAATATGTGATTTTTACACTAATTCTGCATTTTTTTTTTCAGAGCCTCTGGTGAGAGCCTCCCAAATAGCCAGCTTCCTGTAAATGTGACTGAATGGTGGAATTTGCCTGGCTGCTCCTCCCTGTCAGGAGTCTGAAAAACTGGCACTGGAGGATCTGTAAATGGACAGCAGCTGCAGCTTCCTGCAACTCGGCTTCCAGAACCTTCATTCCCTGCATTGCCAGATAGCATCCTAAGGGTGATGTTTGGGATTCGGCATGGAGGTGAACTCAGCGATGATCTGCTTTGAACCCTTCATTTCACTGATGGAGAAGCAGACCTTCTGAGACGTTGACGAGCATCCCCAAGTCCCCCAAGGTCTTCTTATATGGCACCTGCCTTTTTTTTTTAACTTTCTTTTTAGAGAAGATAGCATCATTCTTAGATGGCCATTCCAGGGATGGGCAGAGGAGGTGCTCTATACACCCCCTGCCTGCGGCATGTTGGAGGGAGATACAGTCCCGTTGCACATTTTCATCCTGTGGCTTCCACCCACAGCTCTATGGAAATGCTGTCTGGCAGGAAAGCATATCAGGATATCTTTGGAGAGATTGTCGTGGGTGGATCCCTGGGATCTAGAGGTCTCGGCAGAGAGAGGAGTGAAAGAAGGAGTGTTCAGGGGTAGTCACATATTGGGAAATCCAAGCCTTTGTTTGGGTATCTCCTGTGTTTATGTGGACCTCGAGTATTCTCAGCTATTCTCGGGGACTCTGCTTGGACCTTATAAGGATCCGTGCCTTCCTGGATAGCTGAAAATTGATGTTAGTCACATTTTCAGCAGCTTTTACTGGTTGCCTGTCTCTGTGTCTTGTATTGACATAGCAGTTTACACACAGCAAACCAGATCAGGAGTGAAGAATTTATGTCATTTGATATTTTATTTTATTGGTGAATATGTGTGAGGAGTGGGAGATGAGGTGCTAGACATGGGCTGAGGTCCAGGCTAGGCACAGGGTGCTGACAGCTGCAGGATGTGCTAAGTGGTCTGGGAAGGCTTTTGGAATCTAGGAAATTGGCTTTCTGAGCTGGGGTGGGGTCCAGACAAGGAGGCAACAGGCTGCAGGCACCACAAAGGGAGCAGAGACCTCCATGTACCCAACCAACATCTAGGTCTCATCATTAGGAGAAACATTCTCAGTGCTCGGTGGCCTTGACTTCCTTCAACATGATACTCACTGCGCACGGACTCATTTGGCAATTGCCACATAGACTTTGGCCTCAAAGGCACTTTAAGGATATAATAGGAGGAAAGGGAGGCTTGGGGAGCCAGAGAGTCACCCACACAAAGCCCCACATGTGTTTCTAGCAGAACCAGGATACACACGCAGGCTGCATGAGGTCACATGTCCTCCCTGTGGCTGCCTGGTCATTCCCTTTCACCTAGCAGCTGACTTGCTCCCATGTAGAACATCAGGGTCCAGCGGCCACCTGCACCTCACCCTTTCCTCCAGCTCTGTGCTAGAAATGATGCAAGCAGGAAAATCATTTACCTGTGGGCCTACTATGTGTCGGGCACCTGCTGAACAGTAGCATTTGATGCTTTCGACGGCCTTACCAGGTAGGTACTGATCTGTTGATGCTGAGGTTGAGAAGCTTTAGCTTAGCGAGGTTAAATAGCATCCTCAAAGTCACCCAGGACATGCTGTGCTGCTAGAGCGGCTGGGATGCAACGCAGGATTGTGACCTCCTGAGCACAGACAGCACGGGCTGCCTCGCAGCCGGCATGGTGAGGTGAGATGAGGTTAGGCAAGCGGGCAGCTCTTTGGTGCCAGCACTCCCACCGCCAGAGCTGAGCTGCAGCAGGCTCTGCCCCAGCTTACCTGGGCAAGCGAGTGAGGCCTGCACGGCTGGCAAGTGATACATGGAGAGCGTTGCTGCCTGCCTGACAGGCAGAAGATAAACAGCTCCCCGTTAAATCTCACTTAATGCTGATATTTATAAATTTATTCAGCTTGTGTTTACTGAATCGAGAGAATTCCTAATAACATAACGTGCTTCATCTCACATGTTCCTACTAATGAGAATGCAAGTATTGCTTAATTCTTTTTTAACATTTCATTTGCTTTCCACTCACTCCACCCTGTCCTGTTGTTGTTGGCTTAGAGTTTAATCTGTTGTTAAACACTGGGAAGTTTGGGCTTCTCGGGTGTTAGTGAGGACGGAGCCAAGGTGGGTCTGGGGGAGTGGCCGAACCAAGGCCTTCAAACTGTGCCCTCACCTGCATGCAGTGCTTGGTGGCCATGGAGTTGGCATGCCCAAAGTATGGGCCACACTAAGGGAAAATGAATGTCCTGGTATCCTTTGCTGTATTTTGGGGTGGCTTTGTGCATTAGATCAAGGTTGCAATATTTGGGGACTTTGGGACAAGAAATTTAGAGTAGAGCAGTGTCCTTGGCTTTGTACAGACAGGAGAATGCAAAGAATGACCAAGGAAACACAAGCAAAATTTGTGGGGTGTGGTACACTTGTGTGTGAGGATGTGTGTGTGTGTGAGAGTGGAGGGCTCCATCTCTACCTTTGTTTAATCTGCTTACTGAGTTTTTTTTTTTTTTTAAGACAGAGTCTGTTGTCAGCCTGGAGTGCAGTGTCATGATCTCAGCTCATTGCAACCTCTGCCTCCTGGGTTCAAGCAATTCTCCTGCCTCAGCCTCCCGAGTAGGTGGGACTACAGGCGTGCACCACTGCGCCCAGCTAATTTTTTGTATCTTTAGTAGAGATGGGGTTTCGCCATGTTAGCCAGGATGGTCTTGATCTCTTGACCCTGTGATCCACCTGCCTTGGCCTTCCAAAGTGCTGGAATTACAGGGGTGAGCCACCACACCTGGGCTTTATTTATTTATTTTTTAGAGAGCCCTTCCCTGGTTGCTTATCCCCACAAGGTCAGCTGTGCTGGCTGCTGCAGGTTCAGTCCTGAGCAGCCTCCATCAGGCAGGAGGAACCCTTGGAGTGGAGCAGGGAACGATGGCAAAGAGATGAGTAAAGCTTATGAGGGTGTTTGGAAATGCATTTGGCAAAAAGTGAGGTTGGGGTGAGCTGAGATGGTCTGTGCTGGGCTTCCTTGGGTGGGGTGGGTGAGAGAGGAGAATGAGGGTCTCTGGCTTCGGAGGCCTGGGGGACAATGAGTTGAGTGGGGTTGGAGGGGCACTGGTAGAAGTCTGGAGCAGGGAGGAGGAAGGCTGGGGAGAAGTTGCCCAGTGGGGCAGGACCGGGAGCACGGCACACAAGGGAGGGAAGAACTGAGGGAGACTAAGTCTGATTCAGAGGAACAAAAACAGAATCTGGGATGAAGCAGTGGAGGAACTGAGATGGGATGCAGGCCTTCCGTAACCTTTTCCTCCCCACCCCACCATGCCCTCTGTTTTCCCAGCTCCACATCCTCACGTTCCATATCCACCCAGCTCGGGCTTTTCTTTCTGATGTCTTCTTTTTCTTCTCTTCTTCAGCCAACCATTGTGGAACTGAAGCATTCTTTCTAGTTCCAAAAAAAGCATGTAACCTTAAATATAAAATTTGGGTAGAATAATTTATACTTTCCCATCAAATGCCCTGACATATCCAAACTTACAGATAGACTGTAAGTGCTTTCTTATAATTCAGCTGATTGTCCCCCTACCCACGCCTGTGTCCTGTCCTTGTGTGCTGGCTGGAGGAGACACTGTGATGGACGAGACCAGAGTTCCCGCCCTGACCCCATGACCTTGAACGAGACATGGGCCTCCTGGAGCCTGATCACCAAAAGCTCCGGGCCTTCTAACCCTGCTCTGGAGGGCAGCACACTGTGGTCTGGGCACCTTTTGCTGGGCTGGCAGGGCGGGAGGAAGACCAGGCTGCTGGAGGCGGCAGCTCTGGGGCAATGCTCTCTGCCTTTATCTGGTTTGAGGGGCAGGACAAAGCTGTCTTCCCTGGGGCCTGGCATCTTAGGAAAGGGGCTCATGCCTTGTGACATTATACAAGAAGCTGGGATAGGCCCAGGTAGGGCAAGGATGGAGGCTCCAGCCAAACATCAAAGGCCCAGTTTTTCTCAATGGCAGGGAATAGATAATGTACCAGGTTTCAGTTCTGTCCATTGCTGGGTTTGTGCCCTTGATAGAGTCCTCTTCCTGTCTGAGCATCAGATTCCCTGTTGCATTAAAAGCAGACTGACACTGAATGACTAACGCAACGTCTGCAATTCCACCTACGGCCAAATTTCCACGACCACCTGCCCAGATAAGCCTAAACCATGGTGTCTTCGCCAACACTACCCAGATCTGCAGACGTGGACACGGGCAGCCTGGGGAAGACAGGCAGCTTTCTTTACCAGGACCAACACATTGGGGTCCCTCTAGTTTGCTTCTCTGAGGGTTGGGGCACAGGCGAATGGCACGGACATCGGAGGGCTTGAGTAGCAGACACCTATTTAAGGAGTGAGTTGAGAAGCTCCAAATGCAGCCTCTGCTGTAGCCTCCTGTTTCCTGTCCCCAAAACCCATTCAGCTCTCTCCACGTGCAGCCTGTATCCCCATCCACGCTGATACCTCCAAGGCCTATCAGGATGGCGAGCCATCCCAGCTGCCTCTGTCCCACTGCAGTGACAAGAACTTCCTCTGAAAGCGCCTCTGCATGCCTCCCTCTGGGCGCAGCTCTGTTTGGGGCTCCTTCAGGGGAGGGGGATGGGGGTTCATCCCTTTCTTTTGTGCTGCCTCTCCCTCCCACTTCCGCTCCCCTCGCTGCTCCAGTGACCTTTCACCCCTCCCTTGGACATCCCTCAAAGGCAGCTCCCGTGGTTAATAACTTCGGCTGGCAGCCCTACACAAAGCCAGGGCCGGAAACCATTGTCCCGGGGACAATGGCCAAGCAGCCCAATAATGAGGTGGCCACAGTGTTGTCTGACATCCCACGTTGCCCTGGCAAAGGGGGAGGGGCAGCCAGGCTTGCCATGCCCTCGCCTCCTGGAGTTGAATTATTCCCCTCGCACATGGTGGTTCCTCTTTCTGAGGCGGCACCAGGCACCTGTGCCCTCCGGTGGCTGCATTTCCCTGGGACTGCATGCTGAGGGGATGTCACCCAGAGACCCCCAGCCCCCCTCAACACACAGCACCATTACTTTGCCTCACTTTTCTGCTTCCATGTCCTAGGGAGCCAGTCAGCACCGCACAGTAGGGCAATTGATAGGTTCTGGCTAATCTATAAGGCAGGGGAGATCTCAGCCTGCCCAGATGGGGAGCATGTGGCACTCTGGAAAGAGCATGTGCTCTGGAGCCAGTGGGCATAGGTTCAAGGTCTCCCTTCTACCTTCCTAGCTGTGTGACATTGGGGAAGCTGCTCGACTTCTCTGAGTCTCCACTTACTAATCTATAAAAGCAGAGGTGGGATGGGAGCTGAGAGGAGGACTCTCAAAAGCAACCTCAGAGGTGAGTATCTGTGACCTCCAAGAAGTCGCCATGTCTTTGACACTCTGGTGGGTGACTCAACTCTTTAATTGTGAGAGTGGCTCTTCCTCAGTAGTAACTTCACTCTATTTGTGCAGGTCCAGGCCTTGTATTCCAAACCAGACCATCAATGACTGAGACGTAGTGTGTTGCATGCTTTCCTCTGTTTCTCTCTCTCCACCTTCTGCCCTCTGCACAGTGCTGGGCACTCAGAAATATTCCACTGCAGTGGTATGGGAAGGGTTGATTGCTGACATCTGCAAGAGGTGCTCAAGCAGTTCTCGGCTCTGCTGCCCATTGGAATTACCTGGAAAGGCTTAAAACATAGCCAGGAATTTTGACCTAATTGGTATGGGCTGTGGCATTAGGTAAAGAAACAATTATTTATATCTTTAGAAAATATGCCAATTCAGACTTATGCCTAAGCACAGCCCTTTCCTTTGGGGAGAAATAGATAACATTTTAAGGGAGTCTTGATATTCTTAAATATAGTATTCTTTATTACAGCTTTACTGTAAGTAATGATTTAAGTTTAGGAATAATTTTTTTAAATTAATTTTTTTGAGGCATAGTTTGGAGGTGCTATACTACCCCCATCGAAAGGGTACAGTTCATGAGTTTGACATATGTATACATTTATGTAACCCCCACCCCAGTGAAGATGTAGAGTAATCCACCAACCCAGAAAGTTCTCTAGTGGGCAGCATGGGATTTTCAAAGCTCCCCAGGTGATTCTATGGTGCAGCAGCGTCTGAGCACCATGGCGGCCTCACTGTTAATAATCTCTGCTTTAGAATCTCAGAGAGGTTGTCCAGGACAGCACTTCTCACACTTCAGTATGCAGAGCATCTCCGGGGCTCTGATTAAATGCCCATTCCACCCCAGAGTGGGGCCTGGGACCCTGCCTTCCTAATAAGCCCAAACCACACTCTGAAGCTCTGGTATAAGTCTCTCGTTTTGGAGATGAAGGCAACGAAGGCTGCGAGTGTTGATGTGAGTGGCTTGCAAATCCTGGTTTTGCAGCTCCTGGACTAATGACAGTCATGCCCCTTGCTCTTCAATCTCTTTTTTGATCACTACCCTAACCCAGAATCCTAAATGAGAGGCATGGACATGATAGTATCTCTTTCCTATTTCCCTTCTGAATGTTGTCCATTGCTTCCAGCCTATTCCCATCCGCCTTGTCCTGACCTGAGTCACCTTCCTGGGGAAGGGCCCCTTCCTCTGCCTGTTTCTGAACCAGCATCTACCTTTTCCCTATCAACACCTCCCCTTCCTGGTTCATTCCATTCCTTAATATGTATCAATTCAATTTAATGAGCAAGTGTTTATTAGCAATAAAACTGGGTCAGGCCGTATCATGCCCTTGAGGAGGAAGACAAACTAGAAGCTGTTATTAATTTAACAGATAAGACAATTAAATAACATATAAGACAATTAAATAACAATTGAATACTATATTTGAGAATATTAAGACTGCCGAAAAATATACTCTATTTCTCCCAAGGAAAGGGCTGTGCTTAGGCGTAAGTCTGAGTTGGCATATTTTCTAAGGATATAAATAAATGTTTCTTTACCTGATGCCAGCCCATGCCAATTAGGCCAAAATTCCTGTGTGTGTTTTAAGCCTCTCCAGGTAATTCCAATGGGCAGCAGGGCAGAGAACTGCTTGAGCGCCTCTTGCAGATGTCAGCAGTCAATACTTACCATACTGCTGCATTGAGATCTTTCTGAGTGCCCAGTACTGTGCAGAGGGCAATTAAATATATCCTGGGCATTTAACCAGAAACCAGATCCTGGAATATATAAGTGATGAGAGACCTTAGTGACTGCCCAGCTCAGTTTCTCATTTTATAGGTAATGTTTAAGAGAAATGACCCACTCCTACTTTCAGCAAGAAGGTGCACATAGCGTAGACCCATAGAAGAGGAGGGATCTGAGGACTTTGAAAAAGTGTAGGAGAGGCTGTGAGAAAACAAGGCAGGTGCATTGGCTGAGGGCAGGAAGGAGACATTGTGGATGAAAATTGGGCCCCATTTTCTCGCAAGATTGAGAAGAGGATCGGTGGACCAGGCGGCCCACACAACTGCTGTAAACTCAGGCTGCCGGATTGACCTTATTGCTGGAACACGGGAGATGAGGTGAGGTTCTCCTCTATCCGGGTCTGTCCTTAGCACCATATGCAGGGTTTAACCTCCACAGGCATAAACAGGGTGTGTGTCCGGGGTGGTCTGGGAATTAGGTCCCATAATGCTCCACTGGGACCTGGAGATGCTTGGTCTAGAAAAGGGAAGGTGTTTCATTTGGGAAACATGGGGATCATGTTTAACATTACACAGGCAATCACATGGGATATTTGATTAACACTGTGGAATTTAGAGAGAGGCAGCTTTAACTTCACCTTTAGGAAGCACTCAGTTCTAAAACACCTCCATCCCCTGGAAACGGATTGAACTACCATAGATTGAATATCTTGGGAGGAAGGAATTTCAGTCCATGAGTGTGGACAGCTGAGCCTGAAAGAGAACAGAGAGATGTCAGACATCAAAGCTGTGTCCACTCCCTGAGAGTCCACTAGGGGAAGCCAGTCATGGTGCCCTCATGTTCATCTTCATGTCTGAGGTTCAGCCCCAGAGCAATTTCCCTGTGGCCATCTGGCTGGGAGACATGTTTCCTTTGCCTTCCAGAGGAACAGGCGCCTCACACACCTCCCAGAATAGATGCACATCTAGAAGAACGTAACAGAGACAGGCAAGAATATAGAAGATTGCATAGGTTTAAGAAAGAGGAAGACAACGAGGTTCTGTTGGGTTGCATCTGAGGAATCTTAGGTACCTAAAAAATAGACCTGGAATTAAAATAAGATGTTGGCGTTGAAGGTATAGAAATGAGAGTTAAAATAACGGCGTGAGGCTTATCTAGGGAGTTCAGGCAGCTGCAGATGACTGTGAACTGAATGTCTTGCAGGGTTTTGGGGAGGATGAAATGTGAGTGGAATTTGGCCATGATCAGCCCTGGGAGTCAGCCTGAGCCCTGCCCCGGCCATCTGTGTGTCCTTGGCTATGCCAAGGTGAAGTTACCTTTTCTGCATAACAGTGAGATTATCTTCAAGATATTAAAGGTTATTCTAGCTTAGACCCTATAGAATTTGTATTCTAAGGTTTTAGGGATTCAATTCAAATTCCAATCCAGAAGCAGATATCAGAGCTGATCTGGACCACATCAAGAGAATAGCAGGGCCAGTGTCCAGCTGGGCTGGACATGGTAGGAGGGTCTTGAGGAAGGGGAACAGAAGGATAAATGTGATTTGGGGTGGCAAAGAGAAAATTGGACTGTCCTTAGTCCCTTCAGTCAAGCATTGCAGAAGCTGTGACTGTTTGCCATTTGTCTGCCAATCAGACTGAGAATGTCCCCACAAGACCTCACAGGGGTTGCCTGGTCCATGTTCCACAAAGCAGGAATAACTGCTGGTTAATTATGCAGACACCAGGTGAGGAATGCAGCTGTCTCTGGAGTTAACTCTGAAGGAGCTGCAACTTTTAGAATTAGCTCCCAGCCAAATGTAGGGGATAGGCTTTTCATGGTCCAAGGAGAAATAGGTCTGCTAGGCTTGTCCAACCCAAACTAGGTCCCATCTATCTCCCAGGCTTGCTTGGCCTTGCCTGTACCATGCCGACACTGGCTCTCTGTTGGGAGGAAAGAACTTGCTCTGTTGGTGTCTGTGTGGTACAGAGAGGGAAGTGGCAGACAGTCCGGGCCCAGCACTTGGGTATCTTGCTCTAGGCATAAGACTCATCTCTCTAGCTCACATCTGCCCCTGGAAAAAAAGAGCCCAGACTGCATCACAAATGCTTTCGTATGAGAAAATGAACAGCTGGAGAATGCTCCTGATCAGCAGGCCTGAAGGGAGCTGGGATGCAGCCTTCAAGATGGAGCAGCCGGGATGCCAAGTATCCCTCTTGTCCTCTTTCTTACTGATCCATGTTGGCTTCGAGATGTCTCAACACAGCACCCTAGTCAACAGAGTTGCCATGTAAGATGAACTCTTGACCATCTCTAGACTAGAGAGTTAAACCCAACACTAGCAAATGACTTTGGGTTTATGCATCTGACATGTTTCCTCTGGCAACTGCACAGAATCATCTCTAAATATCACGTCTACGGTTGGCAGGAGTGGCGTGTATAATACAAAATGTTTGATGGCCCCATTGTCATAATACTTGTATAAAAGTAAATTCACAAATGGCTTTTTAGAACTAATGACAAAAAGTTACTCATTATCACGTTCTACTTAATTTCCTAAAACGCCAGTTTGAAATCACACTGGGATTCTCACAATTTTGGTCGACAGCCAAGTAAATTGCACGTAGCAGCTACTTACCAAGCACTTTTGAATGCATAAATGAAAGATGAGTAAAATGAAAGCTCTCTTGTTTTTCTCAGCATCACTAGTGTTCTGTATTTCTTCCTAAAACCTTTCCATTGCTTACCTTCCTCAAGTGAAAGCAATCTGTTTATAAACCGCAACATACTGGTGATGAGTTTTTGCTGTGGAAACATTCTCTATGCTGGCAAACCCAATCACCCACTCTCTTCTCCTAGGAAGCTCATCTTTCTCAGAGCAGGGCTTTGCTTCCACGAGGTGATAGTTAGAGCTGTTCTCTCTTCCTGTTGCACCAGGTGCTAAGGTCTGTAGGGGCAACGCAGCAGGGCCTAGCCTGGGCCGAACTTGTTGGTCATTAACTTTGCAAACTGACTTTCTGAACCATTATGGTTTATTACACTTTGGTGTGTATCTACTGAACTCTTTTCTAGTACATTTTCCTTCCTAATTGTGCTTGCTCTGACTTATGGTAAGATCTGAGTGTAGTTCCTGAGATGTTCTATAGGGTCAACAATTGAGTGTGTTGTAAGGCTTGATATAAATGCATGACCAGGCAGCATGTGGCATGGTGCACACTTAGACCTGCCTGTGGGAGCCAACAGCATGGTGGATACTCAGACCCGCCTGTGAAGGCTTGGCATTTAAGTAAGCAACTTTCATACATCTTCCTGAAAAGAGCCATAGCGTGGGCTTGTTGTTGTCCAAGGGTACCAGGGACTCTAAGGGACCTTTCGTTTGCTAGCAATCCTGTCCTTTCCTTTTTTGCCTCCTACTTAGGTTGCAAAGCCACTACCCCTACCCACCCCTGTCCCTGGGCCCCAACGGGGGAGAAGGGTGGAGCTGGCTGGCTGGTGTAGTGAATTCATGCTGAAGTCTGAGATTGAGGAGTAGAGCGGAGGAGGAGAAACACTTTCTGGAGAAGGCGCCAGGCATCACAGAATTCTACATGCCTGAGAGAAGGAGCACTAAGGAACATCCAGTCCAAATTCCTCATTTCAATAAAGAGAAAACAAGACCCAGAGAGGGGAGGCGGCTTATAAAGTTCACAGAGCTCATTTCTGAGAAAACGAGGACTGTGTAGTTTGGTTTTCTGACATCCAGTCTCCCGCATGTTCACGTCCCACACTTCTCCAGGGTGGACTGTGAACACTGGTCAGACAGTCCCCTGAGAGCATCAGTAGTCTGTGAAACCTGAGTCTTAAGGCCGAAAAGCTGATGGAAGTGACCTTGGGTTTCTGGGTAAACACCCTTTATCCTCACCTTTTCTAGGCTCTGCGCTCCTATTGAACTGGAAGATTTTATGCATTTCAAGATAGTTTTAAAATATTTACCACTTCATTTAACTCTAAAACCAATTTTGAGGCAGGGGCACTATTTCCATTTTATAGGTAAGGAAACTGAAGCCCATCCAGAGACGGCGAGTAGCTTATTTAAAGTCATAGTAGAGCGGGAAGTTGTAAGTGGCTTGTAAGAATCCCATGCTTGGGTTCCTGGGCTTTCCTTCCTGGCTGTCCAGCTGGGCCCTGAAAGCACTTGTTAGTTACATGAGACAGCCTGCATAGATGGTTAGGGACAGCTTCACAACAGAAGGAACTAAGTGCTATAATCTCTTTTAAACTATAAGAACTTACTTCATTTGGATGTTTACTGGCCTGAAGTACACATCCTGTTTCTTACAGGGAAGTTTTAAGAGTTTTAGTTTTAGTTTTAGAGTTTAAGCCATTGAATTCCTGAGGGGTAACAAGGGGTTTCATCCTGTGCACTGAAAATGGCAGTCTTGTTGTCATACAGCCTTGGGTCTGAGCCCAACTCTATCATTTAAAAACTGCATGACTGGCTGGGTGCAGTGGCTCACACCGTAATCCCAGCACTTTGGGAGGCCTAGGCTGGTGGATTACCTGAGGTCGGGAGTTTGAGACCAGCCTGGCCAACATGGTAAAACCCCATCTCTACTAAAAGTACAAAAATTAGTTGGGCAGGGTGGCTGGCATCTGTAATCCCAGCTACTCAGGAGGCTGAGGCATGAGAATTGCTTGAACCCGGGACGTGGAGGTTGCAGTGAGCCAAGATTGTGCCATTGCCCTCAAGAGCGAAACTCCGTCTCAAAAAAAACAAAAACACTGCATGACCTAGGGAAAGATATTTAATCTCTCTGTGCCTCTGTTTCTTCATAGGGAAATAAGTGTGCAGGAAGTTTATTGTAGTGTGTTTCTGGGAGCAGCATCTGCTGGGGAAGAGAAGGAAGTAGAGTTGGACAGAGGAAGAAGCTGAGCAGCAATGTAGGCAATACCAAGCCCTGAAGCTGGATGACTTTGCAGAGTGGTACTGACTTGGGGTGAGGGGGAAGAAGCCTTTAGAGCACCATATTGACCACTCATTGGATCCGGGGCTTGACCTTGGGTGAGTTGGCTCTCTTTATAAAGGGTATTTCAGAAAGGTCCAAGAGCTGGGAAATGAATCCTTTAATCTTGGTGGGGGATCAGGGTGAAGCAGGACAGTGTCCACTGTAATATTTTTGTGCTACCTTATGATTAAGTTAAATAATTGGAATGCACATACAGTACAGAGACAAGGGCAGAGAACGTGCCCAGTTGATAGTAGGCCCTTCCTCCTCCCCACGCCTCACTTCACCCCTTATTCTCTGGTAAGGAACCTCTGCTTGATCTTTCAGATAAATCTGCAGGGGCCGCAATCCACAACTTCACAGTGAGTTCAGAGGTCCAAAGGGAAGAAAACCCCACCAGAGAATTTGCTTCCATTCAACAACCTAGCCTGGCCATCTTGCTGCAGGGGCATAGAAGGATGTGTCTGTGTGTGTGCTTATGCAGGAGGCTGGGGGTCGTGTTGGATGTCTCAGCCAAATCACTTACGAGCTTTTTCAGACAGAAACCATGTCTAATACTCCATTCTCATTTCCCAAATAGTGCTTTGACTTAGTGTTACAGGTCACAATGGATATTTGTTAACCTGATTTAAACCTAACCATATGGAAGAGATAATTTTGTGTCTGTGAGGCTTACACGTAATAGTCATAGCTGCCTCAAGCCAGGTGCCCTACGCATGATGTGCTGTAATCCTGAGAAGCCCTCTCTGTAACTGCTGCTCCTGTCTACCTTATACAGATTAGAAACCGGTGACTCAGAGCAGCCAGGTCACAAGGCCAAACTGATCTGCTGATGAGCAGCAGAGCTAGAACCCTCTCCCAGGAATCTGACTTGTGCCATTCCTATTCCCCAATGCCTTGCTCTGTGCCCTGTACTTCTCTCTTTTCAGGAAAAAGAAGGTTGACTTGAGTGTCTTGTGATAGAAGAAAAAGCAGAATTATGAAATGCATACGGCTCTCTAGCCCACAAAGGAACTATAGAGGATAGCCACCCAGCCTGTTCATCTAAAGGGAGTGGTGGGAGATTGGCAGCAGAGGGGAAGCCTCAGCCTGGAAGAAGGTGAGGAGCTGAAATGAATTTGTGAAAAAGCTTGTGGATATTCCTCCCTAGAGACCAGTACAAATAGGACATGGCGGTCTTCAGTGGCAATAATCAGTGGTTCGCTGCTCATCAGAAACCGAGGTGGGCTGATAAAATATCAGCTAGGGTCAGCCCAGCTGTCCCACTTCAGGAAGACCTGCTTTGGGAGAACATGAGCTTGCAGGCCAGGACAAGTGGGGGTGGCTCCTTGTTTAGTTGTTTTAAATTTCTTTATTCTTCTTAGAGGTCTTTTAACAAGTGGATCTCCCTGTGTGTTGAAAATTGAACTTGGTCCATGTGTGATACATAACATTGCAGAGCTCCACCTACTGCTTAAGGTATGTATGCCCACATGCTCTGCAAGTGGTTGCTCCATTTCTGGCACTTTGGTGTCCAGATTGCCTGGAAATCCATGACATGTGTGGACAGGTGTGCACTGTGGAGCCCAACCTTCCCCATGGACCCTATCCTGAGTTTGGACCTGGGAGTGCCTGCTCTTACTGCTCCTCTTTTCAGGCCCATTGCTCTGCCCCCTCTCCCCTTACCCCTCTGACTAGACATGAGTTGCTTTTCTCTAGGGCTCACCTTGGTTTCTGTATACATCTTACACTTGCAATTTGGGTTTTGTCTACTCTGTATAATGTACCCCCTTGGATCAGGAACGCAGACACACTCATATCAGTTTCCAGAACTGAGAATGGACAGGGGATGCGGGGGTTTAGAGGAAAGAGGACTGCCATAGATGTTCAGATCTCAGCTCCCTGACACAGTCTGTCATTTAGCTTATATCCTCTCATCTGCAAGTTGTTTGACAGTGTTTGCAAAGGGTGTGGCACACGCTTGGAGATGCTCCATGAAAGATGGCTGCTGTTGCTGCTGCTGTGATTTTTATGATCTTATAACTGGAGGCTCCCTTGATGGTTGGTTGAGAGAGGAAAACCACAGCACTATCAGAAAGACAGGAAAAAAGAGGGCCCAGGCATAGCAGATACCTTCAGTGTGGTGGAAATGGAGTTCTGCAAAGGATTGCTGCTGTTGCTGCTGCAGACTTTGCATGAATCTCATTTACTTTGGATCCTGGAGCCCATGCTGCTGAGAACTTGTTCCAGGTCGGATGTCTTGGAGTTCCATCTAGATCCTAAAGCAAAGACCTGGCATTCTCAGGCCATTGCCAGCATTCTTTTAAAATTTTGGTGGTTTTATCTCCAATGGACAGATCTTTCTCTATGATTACCAGATTGCTTACAACTCTCAGAAGGGAAGATGAAAATTACAAAGGAGCTCAGGAGTCCAAACCTTTTGCATAGAAACAATAATGTAAATTGTCCTTTGATTTCCCTAATCAGCCACTCATGGTGTAGCTGAGACCCTGCACATCTGTGCATTCAGTGAGATAAACAAGCATATAGTATTGTTGCTGTGTGAGTAATTAAACAATCTGAAAATTGAATGTACTACATTTTGCATTTACCCTGAATGCTGACCTCTTGAAGAAAGGGAATCAGTTAAGGGATGTTGAAGGGGTAGACTTTTGAGGGGACTCTGGAGAAGGATGTGGCATGTTCAAGGACTTCCTAGGTTGGTGGCACCATTTCTTTATGACATCTAATTCCACCTTCCTTCTCATTGATTCAGACAGATCACTTGAGCACTGCTCTTGCATTTATCAGTCATGAGTAAGGTCAATTTTTGGCTCACAAATGGAATGACTAGAGGGAGAATATGGTGAGAGAGGAAGGATGAGAGGGGAAAAGCAAAGTGAGAGGGAAGGAAGGAAATGCACAGATTTTTAAAAGATACTAAACAGTAGCTGATTTGTTAAATAAAATGGGTTAGGGTCTTCTGCTGATCCCAAAAGAGAGAGGCAAAGAGGGAAGAAGGTTCATTTGGGGAAAAAAATGAAGTAGTGGAGAATAAGCATGGAGGCAAATAGTTATCTGTGCCTGCCATTAAGCATGCTATTCACTCAGGACACCCTGGCTCGGTAGATCAGTGGTGGGTGGTGGGTAGCTGGCAGCTGGCAGAAGGAATGAGACACTTGTAAGATCAGGTGTTTATAATTCAAGATGATATGTTCCTGAAGGTCAGGGTCATGTATTGGGGAAGGGTATACTAAGGGTGGGAGTCAGCTATTCTTTTTTTATGATGATGATGATTCAGGTGGATGTCATCCTATTTTATATCAACTGATTGATTAATGCTTCCCCTTTACCCAAGACACATGAATTGAGCTCCCACTATGGTGTGGTTTCTGGGGTATGATGTTAAGTACAAACAGACACAGTGTCTCTTTTCAGAAGCCTATAGTCCATTGGTGGAGATAAACATGAATGAAATCATCACACAAATGCACAGTAATCTGCATTGGTGATAAACGACCTAAAATGTGAATGATGATGGCAGGATTTGACTTGATCCTTTCTGCAGCGAGGTTTCTTGGGGAGCTGATGCTTGCACTGAGACCTGAGGGTGACAGGAGCTGTGTGGGCTAAAAAAGGAGAACAGTGAACCAGACAGAGTGGGCAGCAGGCTCAGAGGCTGCATGGTGAGGAAGTGGCTCTCCAAGACGGGAGCAAAGCATGGGGAGGGCGGGGCTTCAGGGGTAGGTCTCCTTCAGAAGGAACAGATGAGGAAACCGAGGCTCAGAGAGGTGAAGCGATTTAAGCAATATCTCACAACTCAAAAGAACCAGAGCTGGATTCAGTCCTCATAGCGTGGGAAGCCTGTGGCTCTTAGTTAACGTTTCTCACATATTAGGGACTTTGTTCAATGTGAGTGCTTGGGAAAGGGCGTGGTGTTATCCTTCATTAAAACATTAACAATATTATGTATTGCTAATCAAGCATTTAGAATAGGCATATAACATCATATTATGTCTTACACAAATAGATGTATTAATTAAATATGTACATGATAACCAGTCATGTCCTTGTTTAACTTGCTAACATATGTTTCTGGAGTATTTCTGGTTAGTGATATCACAACAGCAAGTATGACTACTGACTGCTATACCAAGCTGAAGAGAAACCTCCGGTAGCCTGGGCAGATGATCACAGTGTGGCTGCTGGCAATGCTTTCTAGGGTTGTATACCTGTAAATGATCATCACTTTACACAATAGATGTGTTCTAGAAAACTCATGTTGAAGTTGAATTTGGGCAACTCAAAACCTACAGGTAACCTGAAGAATCCCTTCCTCCAGAACCAAGTTTGATGCATTTGTACATTTGTAAAACACGTTTTCTCAAAGCAGAGCCTCCTTACATTATGTTGACAAGTTATTTGCTTATCTAATTTTTTTTTTTTGAGATAGGGGGTCTCACGATGTTTCCCAGGCTGGCTTCAAACTCCTGGACTCAAGCAATCCTCCCACTTCAGCCTCTGAAGTAGCTAGGACTACAGGCGCTCTACACCACAACTGGCTTCAACTCACATTTGAGGGTTGACTTTTGGAACATTATGGCAATTGTTTTGCTGTCTTCACAAGTCAGAAGATGGTAGGTGTATAGATTGTAAGTCAGCATGTATACTTTCTTTTTAACCTGGTAGTTACTATACAGGGCCTACAGCTCTAACTAGAGTGACTTTGGCTTTCTGTACTGGTCTGGAAACCTTCCTGGCACAGATGACACAGGATGATGGAAGCTGAGTGGCTGACCTTCAAGGATTTCGCTTGTCCAGCCACATGCAGCATCTATAATGAACCTCTCTCTCCCTGGCAGGATATGCCTTGTGCTAAAAGCCACTTCTTACTGCAGGCTCACATGTCCTGAATTGATTTCTCAGGCTTTCTGCTCTCACCTGCACTGTGTCCTGCTCCTTTGACCTCCCTCATTCTCAAACTCATCATCTGTCTCTCTCGGTTTTTGTCTGTGGTCTCTGTCTTTCCACTCAAATGCAGATCACCTGCCAGCACGTCCTTCATGCTTCTCCCTTCACTTCTTCCTTCCACCCTCCTTCCCATCTTGCTTCTGACCCTTCTTCCTCTCCTCTATTCTTCTCTACCTCCCCTTTTCTTTCTTCCTTTCTCTCTTTCCCTTCCTTCTTTCTTCCCCTCCTCAAACATTTATTGAGCACTGAATCTGTAGGTTTTACAGATTAGGACAAGGTCAGGTCAGCTTTCAACCTTCACTTTGCTCTTGTCAACATTTAGTTGCTCCTCTTGGACAAGGTGAAATTACTGATAATTCACAGTGTGACTATCTCATTCTTCCTTGAGGGGTGCTAGGGTAGACCTGGCTCAGGGGCTGAATGGGGCAGGTGTCTAGATGTTAGAAAAACAGTTTTGGAAGCAAGCAGACCTGGGTTTCAGTCCTGGCTCCACTAATTACTGGTGTGTGACCTTGGCAAGTTATCTGAACTCTCTGAGCCTCAGTTTCCTTTAGTATAACATTTTGGTGAGAAAAGTTCCAATCTCCTAGAATTGTTGTAAGGATTTACTAAGATAAAATACAACAATCATCTGGCACATAGTAGGTGGTGCACTTGATAACTGTTATTATGAACAGGGTGGTATAAAAATAGAAAGATCTTGAGGGTGAGCCTAGAAAATCAGCAGAATTCTATCAAGTCTAAGGGGAAAGTGGAGAATCAGGAATGAGAGATGATCCCCAAATCTAAGATAGGACAAATAATGAGTGAATTAAACTTGAGAAAGGATGGGAGCATCCAGCCCTAATTCGCTGACCACAGGTTGCCTGGGTTCTAGTGTGGTTATGATGAAGGTCTTTTAAGGGGAGAAGAACATAGTTCTGGATTCATTTATACCAGTCCTTATCCCAAGAAGCCCCCGCAATCTGATTGACCTGTGTTCTTCTAACCCTAAGATTGTTTTACGTGCCCTTCAGTTTCTCCATCAGCTATTTTTATTTCAACCAGGATAAGTTTGAGTCTATGTCACTTTGACTAATATGACACTGGGGTTAGTAGTCAGCAATTTTGTTTCTAAGGCTGAACTTCCACTTGGCTCACCAGTAGCATTGATCTCAGCAGGTCTCAGGTTTCATGCTATAAAACCGTGATGGTTTTATTGACCAATTAACATAGGTTAATGATGATTGTTTTTATGAAAGTTGGTGGGTCACCCTCTGGACAGCAGGCTGAACAATGTCATCTCAGTCTTAATCATAGATCATAAAATGTTAACTCTGGAAGGGTCTCAGAAGCCACGGAGTCCAGCCCTCTCGGTTAACAGAGGAGAAAACTGAGGCCTGGAGAGGCTAAACCCTGGATTCAGATGGCCAGCAGGATTGAGAGACACATGGAAACACCAATAAGAGCAGGCATGTCTCCTAAATAATTCCATCAAGAGGCTCTGATCTCTTTCCATAACCACAAAACTCAGGCCTTCCAAACGCTAGGTGCAAAGACGATGTTGTGATGGGATTTGTAAGGCCACCCTGTGAGGAACTGGATATTTTAAAGGCTGGATGACCTCTAAAATTTTGATCAACTTTGACATTCATCGTAGGGCATTATGTGTATGAAATGCAGGATACTATACTATAATGATTTACTGGTTTGTTTAAATTCTTTATCCTGGAGAGAAGCTCCTTAAAGAAAGAAACTGTGTGATCTATCTTGTTTCTCCTGCAGCCTTGCTTATAGCATGTTCTTGATAAAAGATCTGCTGATTGACTGCATGGCTGAATATTTTTTGGAAACCCGTAATGAAGAGTAACAATGTCATTGACACAGAAGGCAGAGTGAGTTTCAGAGGAGAGGAGACTCTCATGTGGTTAGCGACACTTAAGGAAAGACCAGATGTATGTGGAGAAGGAGAAGGATTTGTGTTGAGTAGAAATAGTAAGAGTGCAGTCTAAGATTTTTTTCTCAAAAAAATCTTTCCAAATCTCATTTAGAAAGTCCATATAGACAAGCTGCAATATGGTACCACCTTGAGTGGGAAAAATAGGTTTTACAGATCAGGGCAAACATCTCAATGCCATGCCATCAGCTCGAAGCAGCTCTGGTCCAGCCCACTGCTCTTCCTGCGGCTGGCTCATCCGGGCATGTGGGACAAATTCCTACCCTGCTATGGAGAAAGCGGTATGGGAATCCGAGATCCACCATGTCTCAGAAGAAGGAAGAGAAATGTGAGAATACATTTCCATTTGGTTCACACTTCAGTAGACTGCATTTTTCCTACCCCCCTGTGCAAGGCATAAAGCTCCTGGACCTCCCAGTCATCACCATGTGTCTGCCATCTGGTGGCTGTGTTCTCACCTGGATGCTCCAGTTGCACCTGGGCCAGAGGACCCTGGCTGCTGGCACTTCCCCTCTGCCTGGCAACCTCCTGTTCTGAAAGGCGGTAGTGGTGCTGACAGATTTTTTTTATTTTACTGGATCCTGCTCAAGGTTGTTGATCTGAGCCATCTTAATCATCCAAATGAGTTTGCAGCTGTTACTTCTCATTGGAAACACATATTCAGTGCTATCCATAAAGTCTTGGTTTTCACACAGGGTGCTTAGGAGACAGGGGCTCTCTCCCCAGGGTGACAGTAGGAAATCAAATCTGTTCCCAAGGCCCCTTGTTGGCACTGCAAGAGCATGGAGAAGAGCCCTGCATTAATAGGAGACTGCTTCCACCTGTGGGCATTTCCTTAATGCTCCTCCCTTCACTTCTTCCTTCCACTCTCCCTTCCATCTTCTTTCTATCCCTTCTTCCTCTCCTCTATTCTCCTCTACCTCTTCTTTTCTTTCATCTTTTCTCTCTTTCCCTTTCTTTTTTCTTCCCGTCCTGAAACATTTATTGAGCACCTACTTAGTACAAGGCATGACATTAGGGGGTTGTTGTGGAGGGAGGGGATTTCAAAGTTGATAGAATCTGGCCTCTTTTCAGGAGAAATTTGCCAAATTGAGTCATAGAGAGAGAAAGTAAAGTTGTGGACAAATATAAAGGTCCCAAACTCCCATACAGAATCCACGAAGTGTCACAAAGTGAGTCCAGGGAAACTGGGGTGTTTCCTTAGAAGGTCAAATGCAGTTGTGGTATCACAGAAGCTGTCCTGCCAGGCATAGTATTTGAGCTGATTCTCAAGGATGGGTGCATCCCTGGATTCTCCACATCTGGAAGTGGATTTTTCCTTCTCAAACATCCACAGCACTTCATCTTCTCCTCCAACGGCATCTACATGGCTCTGGCAGCTCTGTGGGTGCCTTTCCTCTCCTTCTGAAGGCAGCCCTGGCTACCCCCTCCTCTGGGCCTTGATACCCTGAGACTCACACAGAACTGAGATCTCTCCCTCTAGGGGTTTCAAGTGCAATCCAGACAGTGACATGAACTTTTACTTTCAGGAAACACAGACAAGATAGTATACATTTTGAAAATGGACTTTAAAATGTCAGCCATATATATTATATCAACAGAGAGGGAGGTGCAGTTTTAAAACGGAGATAAAAATATCTCATGCATATAGTTTCCAAAGAGGAATGGTGCCCTTTGAGAGGATTTGAGAAGCAGTCTTGAATCAGTCAGCCAATCTAGGAGAGCTTCGTGGAGGAAGGTGGGCTTCAGGGATTAACAAGACAGCTTGAGCTGCAAGGTTAGAATGGGAGTTTAACTGGGCATGTGGCACCCCCTAGACTGGGGTTCTCTGAGGGGAAAATACTGTGTCTCAGACTCTCCTGTGCCCCCAGTAGCCAGCATGAGGCCTGGCTCAAATGAAGGAATCATGTGAGAGAAAGCTTACTGGTAGGGAAAGACAGTCGAGGAAGAGGAGAGTGATAGTAATCAGAAGAGGCTGAAAAGATGGGCTGGGAAAGACATGGACGGAGGGAGGCCAGGCCACAGGGGCACCCTTGCAAAGGACTTTGAAAAGGAGGGCATTCACAAGTGGAGCTAGTCTTGGGCTTTAAGGAATTCGATCCCTGTTGGGGCTTTGGGTGGGGACAATCCACATGATTGGCTCCATGAGCCTAGAAGTGGCTCTGCCAGTGCAGCACCCCTGTGACTTTGGGCAGGTCCCCTCCCCTCGTCTGTGTCCCCTCTTCCTCTTGTGATCTGGCTCCCTGGGAACCCATGGTGGTGATAAGGTCAAAACAGAATGTGGTGAGTGGCTTGAGGGTGGGAAGAGGAGGCTGTGGTCATCACTGAAGGAGGGGAAAACAAGGATATGCACCAAGGAACTGACACTGAGACCATCGAGAAAGAGGTGACAAGCTACGAAGTCTGACAACAGATTCATTTTTCAAGAGTCGAGACTAAAATTAGAGGAGATAATAGTAGCCATTTATTGAGCATTTAATATGTCCCTAGTGCTACATACACATTATCTACTGGTAAGACAGGTATTATTATTATTCCAGTTTTTAGATGGGGAAACTGAGGCTTAGAGAGGTAACATGATGGTTCAAAGTTAACACTGTTAGTAAGTGGATGAGCTAAAATTTGGAGAGCTAAATTTTTATTCTTGCTGGAGCTCTTAGCCATTGCTTTATTATGCCACTTGTGAGGCTCTTTTTTGGGTTTTAAATGGCGACATGTCATGGTTCTGCATGAAGCAAAGATGGTAGAGGCACCTGCAGTGCTCAGGGTACATTGTACTGGGAGAACAAGAACCCTAGGAAGGAGAGCTGGGGATCTGCCATCAGGAGAAAGTGAAGAATAGGGGGCTTTCTCATTTGCAAAGCACTTTCACAGCTTTTGCCTTAATCCATTCTCATGACAGCCTTGGGAGTTAGGCATGGATTTTTTTTTTTTTAAATCCCCATTTTCCAGTTGAGAAACCTGAGTCCTGGAGAGGTGAAAAGAATTGCCCAGAGTCATCTAGCTGGTACATGGCAGGAGAGCGGAACCCGGTTCTCTTTTCCCTGGGCTCTGCTGCTTGTCAGGGTTGAACACGAGGTCCCCAGAGGAAGCACACGTTGCTGGAGGGTTAGAGGGGAGGGGGCAGAGCAGGCATGGCTGGGATCCTGAGCGCTGAGGTGAGAGAAGATCTGAGGCATGTGACCTCATCTTCAAAGTCCCAAGCAGGGCAGGGGGCTGGGGTTGAAGGTCTGAAAGTGGCATAGCCTGAAGTCCAGAGCTGGAAGACAATGCCAATGGCATGGAGCCCAGAAATGAATGGAGGGCTTTGTGGGATGCCCTCTCCAGGATCTGGAGGGTAGGGAGAAGGTCCGGCAGGAATCACGGGTTTGGGTCTCTGCCATTCCTAATTCCCTGGTGCCTCAGGCATCAACGGGCAGGACGCCTGGAGGCCACGGGCTGCAGTAGAAAGAACACAGACTTTGGAGACAGATTGCTCTGGATTCAACCCCCAGTGTGATCACTTCCTGCCTGTAATTTTGTGTCTCAGTTGTCCTTTCCATAAAATGGAATAACAGCTTGTTTTTTTAGTCATAAGATATGAATAAGTGAATGCATATGCACAATATCAAATGACTCATTCATTTCATGAGCTCAACTTGTGCCAGCACTGTGCTAGGGTAGTTCTGTGGGCCATGCAGACAGGATCCCTGTCCTCATGTGGTTTACATTGGTTCCCAGCACAGCGTAGGCCCCTGCAAGCAGCACTTCATTCCTCCCACCTGTAAAGTTACCTGATTTCTGTCCTGCAGTGCCTGGCTCCATGCCAGTAATCAGGAAGGAGAAAAGGGTGAATCGGAGAAGCAGAACCTCACACTTTGTTCTGAGTCCACAGTTCCTGAGCTAAGCAGGAGCCAGAGGTCAGCAGGGTGAGGCTGGGTGCTGGGGACCAAAGTGGACAGTCGGCACCTCATACTCCTCCTTATCTGACTGCCCTTGCACCAGAAGCCCAGAGAGTTTGACAGTGATGATCTCACTAGTGTTCAAAGCTTCCCGAAGGAGGCCAACGGCAAAGCAGAAAGCACTGGAGTGTGCTTGTGTTGACAGCTGCCGGATCAGAGGGCCTGGCTTGGGATCACAGGCTGCGGGGGTGGTGAGGCAGTGTGCAGATTCTGAGGCTTGGCACCCCTACCTGGGGCCCCAGGAGCCAGGTTCACCCACACAAAAACTCAAGGGAGGCTGCGTTTCCTTATCAACAGCCTGCACTGTGAGCTAGATGCTTTTCCTGTGGGTCATCGCTTTCAATTCTCTCAAGCCTGCAAAGAGAAATTATTGTTCCCATTTTCCAGATCAGAAAACTGAGGCTTAGAAGAGTGAAGTAGCCTACTTAAGGATGCCTGTCTTCATCATAATAGTTGGTATGCATGTTCCCTCCCTGTCTCCTGTCTCCATCACACACACACACACACACACACACACACACACACACACACACACACACTGCAATGACTATCTCTCTAGGCTGGCTAACAGTGGACCAAGATGACCCCATCCTTACCTGCATCCTGCAGTCCACCGGGAGCAGGCAGCAGGGATGAGGGTGGGGAGGAGGGGGTCAAGGAGTCAGACTAGAGGCACACCCCTGTGGCTCAGGACGCACCCCCTTGCCCACGTTCCTTTCCCGAGTCTGCCTCTCTCCTACCTCCTCTTTAGCACCCTCTGTGGATTCATTTTCTCCCCTCCTTTTATTGCCCCTTCTCTGCTTCCAGATCCACCCCTCGCTATCTTCTCCAGTCTCTCCCTCTCCCCTCGCTTCCTTTCTCTGGACTCTCCTGGCTCCTTTTCACTTTCTCATCCTCCCTCACGTTTTCCTCTCTTTGTCTCTTTGATCTCCTTCCCTCCTTTCCGTTTGTCTCTCCCTAGCCTGCGCCCTCCCCGCCGCTCGCACCCTCCCGCGCGCCCCTCCATCTGCGCCGCCAGCCCTCC
The DNA here is from genome assembly GCA_963574635.1 of Cheracebus regulus. NCBI lineage: Eukaryota > Metazoa > Chordata > Mammalia > Primates > Pitheciidae > Cheracebus > Cheracebus regulus. The sequence goes on from CAUYQU010055932.1 coordinate 107,577, forward strand.
CTCCGCCCCCTCGGCCCCGCCCTCCCCTCGCCAGCTTCCCCCCTTTTCCTCTCCGCTCTCGCTCTCCGTGATTTATTACTTGCCCTGCTGCTTCTGACAAACTATTTGTAGGAAAATGAGATTTGGTCCGCGCTGGATGGCTCCTCTGGGAGGCAGGCGTGGGGGTCGGGGGTCGGAGGCCCCGTGTGCCCCCCAACCCCCAACCAGAGCCCACGGCGCTTACAGAGCTTTTTAAGATAAATGAGCAAAATTAAGAGACTCACTGGGGGAAGAAAACGCTGGATGGGAGCGAGCGAGAGCGGATGGTACTTGGTTTCCTCCCAGAAATGCATCCACGTGCCCTCCACTGGGGCCTCCCCCATCTGCTGCAGACTCTAGGGAACTTCCTCCCCTCAAAGAAGAACTTCCAGCCCTGGAGCATGTTTCTTCCTTCCCTGGGATGTGGCGCTGAAAAGGGCAGAAACCTCTAGTAAGGCACAAGCAACAGATTGGGGGTGGAGCAGCAGGTTTCTCTGGAGGTGGCCTGGAAGAAACCGGACAGAGAGGATGGGAAGGGGAGGAACAGAGGGGTGTGACGAGGTGGGTGTCCAAGGGCAGTGGGACAGGCTGTCTGGATGGGAAAGTGGACTTGGGGAAGTAGCTGCAGGCCCAGGCTGATCCCCTGGGACCTCAGTCGCCTTCATGTGGGCGGGGGCGGGGAGGGGGTGGTCCCAGGCACCCTCAGGGTACGGGAGGCAGTGCTGGCTCCAACTTCAGTCCAAGGGGCTGTGGAAGCCTCAGAGGCCCTTGTTAGAGGTGTGCCCTCATGTCTCACCTCAAAGGCAGGGATTGAAGTTTTCTGCTTGCCTGGGTGGCAGAACTGTAAGTTGTCAGAGAGCAGGTAGTGGGCTTTTGTTTTTTCTGCAGTACCACAGGGCTAGCTCACCTTAGGCCATAAATATTATTTGTTGAGATACATGAATACAAGAATGTGTTATAAGCACTAGCCTCAATTTTTAACTCCAACAAATGTGCAATCAAAACAGTTTTCCAGACTACTTTTTTCCTTCTTATTTTGAAAGCAATGCACTTTCTTTTCCCCATCAAACATTAAGACAACAGAGATAAGCAACACGAAGAAAATAAAATCACCTGTGATTCTACCATAAACAGCTTGGAATTTATTCTAAATCTCAAAATGTATCTGTATTAAAACACAGGGTCATATTGTACACATTGTTTTGACCTGCTTTATTAATTCCAGGTTAAATTGTAAATACCTTTGTATATCATATTAATTATTTCTTCTAAAACAAAATTTTAAGTGGTTACAGTGTTTTGTTGTAGATTTGTATGCTCTATGGGTGATTTTATTTAACAATGCACGTATTTTTGTTCATTTTGTTTCTAAATTTTTACTACTATCAAGATTTCCTAACTTTTGCATTATTCGGATCATCCCATTTTTATCATAGTGTCTCAGTCTATTTTGTGTTGCTATTACAGAATACCACAGCCCAAGTAATTTATAAAAAAAAAAAAGATTTTTTTTGTTCTTACTGTTCTGGAGGCTGGGAAATCCAAGGTTGGGGGCTGTGTCTGGTGAGGACCTTCTTGCTGCATCATCCTATGATGGAAGAAGGAAGGGCAAGAGAGCAGGAAGGAGCAAGAGAGAAAGGGGGCCAGACATCCCTTTTATCAGAAACCCGCTCTCTCAATAACTAACCTCACTCCCATGATAGCACCATTAATCCATTAACGAGGACAGAGCCCAATAACCCTTAAATATCCATCCTCTTAACATTGTTGCATTGGAGATTAAGTTTCCAACACTTGAACTCTGAGAGACACATTCAGACCATAGCAGTCAGTTATAAAAACAGTGATTTATACTTTTTCTTGGCTTCATAAGCATAAGATGTGACATATTTTAATAGTTGACAGTTCTACAGGGCCTGGTCTGAGTTCCTAGCCTGGATCAGCCTTTCTAGAACTTTGTAGATTCTGCAAGCCAGGGCAATCTGAGAATGTTCTGGAAGCAAAGGAGGTGGTTATGGCTTCAGCCATAAAAACCAAAAAATATATGGTATTTAAAGAAAAGGATTATTCAGTTTGAATCTTTTTAAAACATTTGCAAAACAAATGTGTGTCAAGTTATAATAATGAGTGAAGTTACCTCTGATTGGTGTTAAGTATGTTATGTGAGGATATCAATTTCAAAGTGTATTAAATTATTAAACTTGAAAATGGTGGAGTCATCCTAAGTATTATTTCATAAAACATAAGTAGAGAAGAAAAGGAGGATTTGAGGTATAAAGATATCAGAGAAAAACATTTACAATTATGTGACCTTATGTGACCTCACACAGGTAACACTTTAAAGTGACTGGGTACTTTTTAAGAGAAAGCTTTCCTCCCTGCCTTGAAAACAAGGATGTGTGACTGGTGTCCATTTGTATATCTGTCTGTCTGTCAGTCTGGAGTGTGTGGCCTTGGAACGCTGGAAGATAACGCAAAACATTTTGATCATTTGTTCTTCGCATTCGTGCTGCCGTCAGCACTTGCATACGTACTTGCAAATGTACTGAGACTTCTCCTGACATGATCCTCCAATCGATGTATTTCTTGGAGTACAACTTACTCACTTGTTCTGAACTTTGGTATCCTGGGTCTCTGAGTGGCTCTCTGGGGTAGTAATGATGGGAGGGTAGAGTCCACAAACTATGTTCAGTATTTGGAAAGGACTGATTACCTACAGTAAAGTGCCTTGGAATAGAAAAATGTCAGGTTTCTTTGCTTTGGGTTGATTTATAACAACTCAGTTTGGGAATACATACTATCTCGAATGGATTGCTCTGACTGGCATTTTTCTAGGTCCTTGATTTACAAATGAAAGGGAGAATTGATTGTTCAATAAAAACAGTTTATTTTTCCTAATTAAGTAGGAAATCATATCTTTGTAATAAAGGGAGTCGTTGATGGAATGAGCTCAGGATGAAGAGTATAATGTTCAACTATAGTTCTCTCTACTCTCCAGATGCCATTAGGGTAAAATTTACCCAAACAAGAGAAGATTCTGTTGACCCTGAAGTTGAAGGATGGTGGAGATTTTCTAGAAAAATCCATTCAAATCTTTTACCATCCCATATCATGAAGAAAAGAGGGAGCATCTACTGAATATAAGGTGGAACCAGAGGTATCTATTGATGACTGAAGAAGAGGCATGAATGTGACAAAAACAGGGACCTATGCCAAAAAAGATCATTCATAGATGATTCAACCTGGAGGCCCCCGCCTTGTTTTATTAGTTAAAAAAAGATACAGTGGTGGGTGTATGGGGAGAGAAAAGAAATTAAAACACCATGATCCTTTTTAATACAGTCCAAGATTTACTCTGCACAATCCAGTCATATTTTTGACAGTAAATTCATAGCTCCTCTGTCCCCAGTAACAGAACGGTGATCTTTATGGGGCCGGCGTGAGGAAGCTGGCGGGCACGGCCCCCGTCACATTAAACTGTCTCAGTGAAGAGGCAATTTGTTTGATATTAAGAGTTATAAAAATATCAGCACAGAGCGGTTATGCCAGGGATATTGCACAAGCCAATCTGAATTTTAATGTAGTGTGAGCAGTAAGCACTGCAGTCCCTGAGCTCCTGCCACACTCCCTCCGCAAATATTTGAAGAGAAAAAGACAGAGGTTTTGAGTGTCTTACTCTTTTCCACTTGTGCTTCATGTGGGCTCATTACCAGATGTGTGGGAGCTGGCAAGGGTTTCTGGGTGCCTGGGAGGGCTGTTCTTGGGGAGCCCCAAACAGGAGATCCAATGGCATCCCTGATGCTGTGTGCAGAGAGAATGGGGTTGACTTTCTAGCACCTCTGTTCATGCCCCTCATTCACATAAGCAGTCATCCAGCAGCCAGGACTCAGGTCCTCCACCCAGTGTCTCCTGATTTTCATCCTAAGTATTCTTTAGTGTCTTAGTCCAATGGAATGCCGTTCCCTAAGCATCCCACTCCCCTCCCCATCCTCTAAGTCCATCATAATATGCCCTTCTTATCTTCTTACTGTGCCCCCATCACATCCTGTCTCTTTAGCCCATAGGTGTACACTCTGACCTCTCCCCTCAGGCCCCTTCCATCAGTTTTCTCATTATTTCCCTTTACCGCCATTCCTCTCCCTTCACCTCCCAGTCACCTCTTCCCAGCCTATTCTCCCATAAATATCCATTTAAACCCTACAGATAGATCTTTCTGAAACATGCTAACCAATTAATTTCGCTTCCACCGGGTGCCTACTCTGTGTCAGACGTTGGGCTAGGAGACACAAACGTGAACAAGATTTGGTGATCTCTCCTCTTCAGAGACTGAGAGTCCAGTTGGGAGGGAGAGATGGGGTGCCAGACAAGGATTCTGGTCATTTTAACTCTGAGGGCAGAGTGAGAAAAGATCCCCAGGAGAGGTCCAAACACAGGCAGTAAAGGGCCTAAGAAGGAGATGTGTCTGAAGAGGGGGAATAGAGCATATATCACGATGGCTAGTGGCTATGCCTCCGAGATGGGGTACAATTGGCAGGTGGCAGTTGGAGAACTGGGCAGAGAAGAGTCCATCTCCCATCTCGGGCACAGCAGAGAAAGGCACGGATGGGGGAATTCATGGGGAATTGTTGCAGTAATTCTCAAGGTGGTAATTTAGTCAAGGAGATTCCTGGACTCCCTGAGATCCTTTCAGGGTGTCTGGGAGGTCAGTGCTGTTTCAAGGTCGTTTGCCTTTGCTTTCTTATTTACTCCCTAGCATACAGTGGGGCTTTTTACTGTGCATTTGGAAGATCTTTGTAACTCAATGAACCAACATTTTCCAAGTGACCAGTGCATGATGTTACAAATCATGCATGGGTGAATCATCCACTCAAGGTGCAAGATAGATCAATGCATTTTTAAGTAAGAGGGTACAAAAATTTCAGTTATGTGGCTTCCAATTCTACAGTCAAACTAGTCTTTAGGAGACTACCATTTGTTGAATTTTGAGGTAGTATCAGAGAAGAATGTCCACAATTACTTGAAAAGATGATTAATATACTGCTCCTTTTCCCAATCACATATCTGTGTGAAGTCAGATTTTAGTCAAGGTACTTCAATTAACACAACATATTATGACACTTTGAATGCAGAAGCAAATATGTGAATCCAGCTTTTCTTCTATTAATCCAGACAGTAAAGAGATGTGCAAATGGGTATAATAATGATGTTCAGCTCACTTTTTGTTGAAAAATACAGTTATTTTCCATGGAAATATTTCATCAATTTTAATATGAATAGGTTTATTACTATTTAAAAATAAATAAGTATATATTCCAAAAATGTCTCAGTTTTAATTTGTTATCTGACATCTATTAAGAGCTATAATTCACATAAACAAATGCTCTTGGACAGCTCAGTAATTTTTTTAAAGATGAAGGCTCACTCTGTTACCCAGGCTGGAGTGCAATGGCACGATCTCGGCTCACTGCAACCTCTGCCTCCCGGGTTCAAGCAATTTTCCTGTCTCAGTCTCTGGAGTAGCTGGGGTTACAGGTGCCCACCACCATGCCCACCTAATTTTTATATTTTTAGTAGAGACCGGGTTTCACCATGTTGGTCGGGTTGGTCTTGAACTCCTGACCTCAGGTGATCCACCCACCTCAGCCTCCCAAAGTGCTGGGATTATAGGCGTGAGCCACCGTGCTCAGCCAGCTTATTAATTTTCTAGAGTATAAAAATATCCTGAGATCAAAATTTTGAGAACTGTTAGATCACAGTGGTTCTCTAAAGGCTTCCTAGTTTTAAATCTATGGCTCGATTTGGTTTCTCTCTCTCTCTCTCTCTCTCTCTCTCTCTCTCTCTCTCTCTGTGTGTGTGTGTGTGTGTGTCTCTCTCTCTCTCTGCTCTTGCTCTCATTCTCCCTGCCTCCATCACAGCAGGCTTACCCTTGAATCCTTTCATCAGAAAGTTTTCTTCTTTCTCCTTTCACCCAGCTTCCCTCCTGCAGCACCTTCCACTGCAGCACCTTCCACTGCAGCCTCTCACTCCCTTCCTTCCCAGATTCCAGATCTAGGCTACTTACCTTTCTCAAGCCAGCCTCCATTTCTCCATCTTCGGTTATCCCTCAAACTCCCTCTCTAATCTTTCATAATTCTTTCACAGACATGCTCTCTGTTTCTTCTAGAATTTTTGGAGGCTAACTATGCTTCTCAACTTTGGTTTCCAGCTTCTCAAAAGTTCTTATTTGCCACTGCAATGATAGATGAGTGTTCACACTTGTGAATCATGCTCATCATTTTTGAAGTTATGAGACTCTTCTGAACCTCCCAGCCCAGCCCTGGGTCCAACTTCGTGCAAAGGAGGAGGGGTGGGGTGTCCTGGCTCCGATGGAGGGAGCACAGGCTTAGAGACAGGCAGACCTGGTGCAGAGCCAGCTTTGCCACATACTAACAATGACAGTTTAACCAAGTCGCTCCATGTCTCTGAACATTAGGCCCTGTTTTTATAAAGTGAAGATAATAATACTCACCTTGCAAAGTTCTTATGAAAATTCAATCAGAATATACATAAATGGCAGAGAGTAAGTACTTATGTGGATTCACTATTATTATCAGAAAGAGACATGATGGCAACCAGTGAATGTGGGTGTTTACAAGGCCGTTCATTATTTGTCTTGATTATTGCAAATTAAACTATAACCGAAATCACTAGTTCTCCAACTTTCACACACAGCGGAATCACTTGGGCAGCTTGTTGAGTATAAGGAGGCCCAGAAATTCTGATTCAGTAGTTTATGAGTAGAACCTTCACATCTATAATTATAATGAACTCTGATGTACACCAAACACTGGCCCATATATTTTCTAAATTTTCTGGAATCTTACATTTTCCCACTCTTTTATGAGATTATCCAGTTCTTAAAAACCTACACAATTTGTGTTTGATGATATTTATTAATGTCTTACATGTTTTCTTATGCATTCTGTGTATTGAACTAGTGGTTGCAATATCTCACCAAGCTGTCCTTTGTGTAACCCACCAGCCCTTGCCTCCCATTCCCTCCCTCTTTCCCAGAGCATGGTGTGCAGTGGAGCCAAGAGACCCTGGGCACTTTATTTAATATTGTCAAACCTCTATTTCTTTGTGTTTACAGTGGAGACAGCACAGTCTCATGGGGGATAGTGTGAGAATCATACAGGCTAAAATGTGTGGGGCCCTCTGTGATCTGCTGTGTGTGGGGGCTTTCTGCGATGTGCCACCCAAATGCTACTTCTAATTATTTTCTTCTGTGGAAAGCCCAGGTGCTTATTCATGTAAAAGAGGGATGGGACTTGCTAGTCTCTGAGTCTTCCGGTGTTTTTGTACTTACTCAAATCCTCCATCACTCCAAGGAGAGTGCTGGCTCAGGATGGGCTGAGTGGACACCAAAGTCTGGCTTCCTCCCCTTTCCGTCCAATCTGGACCAAACAGCACCTGCACTGTCCATACTCAGCTTTTGCAAATATGCTCCATGCTTTACAAGCCTGTTGTCTTTTTTTCCTTCCAGCATAATTCTTTGGACTTGCTTGATGTACCTTGAATGGAGGATTCTTTATATAATCTGAATGCTTCCTCACCTCACTACCTGTGGGTACAATGAGGTCACAGAGAACTGTGTGCTGGGACTGGAGAGGTGTGGCTAGGAACTTGAGGCCACCACCTTCTGCCATCCTCCTGTGGCTCCTCCCAGACATCTCAGGTGGTGCTCCGGAGTTGCAATGATGCTCTCATGAATCTCTTCGCTGTGCCTCTTGCTTCTTGTCTGTGTCCCTTGTCTGCTCAGGCTGCCGCTTGAAGGGTGGTTGCCACCACTTTATCTGGACAACTATTAGCTGAACATCTACAGAATGGGAAGGGAAAGGCTTCTGTTTTCCTCTGTGACTGCTTTACATGAATGCCTGAGCTCCAAGACGTTCCAGCTCTTCTCGCTTTGCATATACATGACCTTTTCTCTGCAAGGAGGCTTGAGCAGTGTTGCCCTCATTCTATGCAGAAACATTTCCATTTATTGCTAAGGTCCTGTTTCCAGATTGGTTCATAATGGTGACTTCTTTCCCTCGGGATCTATCTCCTGAAGCTCCTCACTGCAATCTGGCTTTCAAGAAGACGTTGTCAATATCATCAGATATGTCCGTATATGTCCAAATCCCAAATTGGTTTTTTTTTGGAAACTTCCTGGCCCTGCATAAATCAGGCGCAAATAGACTGAGGGATGTGTAGTGCAGGGGGCCCAAAAGCTCATCTGAGACATGGAGTCATACCCAGAAAGCATGTTAAGGTGGGCAAAATCCACTCTGCCATTCTTCATGTGAGAAACACCTTTGGTTGGATTAGGTAATTAGAGTTTGCAATGGAGGTGGATGGTGAGGAAAATGGTCTGCTCTGCCTATGTGAAGAGTTATTATTTCTTTCATTGTCGTTTATTTATTTGGGAGATAGCACCATAGTGTCAGCATTGAAGAGAGCAGGAAGCTTTGAAGTGTTTTCCAGAGAGAGATGAGGGAAAAACAAGAAAGCACAGAATCAGGAGAAGCCAGTAGGTGGATGAGGCTAGGACCCTCTGTCCCCTGTAGGAAAGCTGTGGAGCTCAGCAGCGATTCCTGTCACGGGCTCTTCCCCAGCTGTTGTGTGGAAGCCACTCGGTGAATGGCTGTGGCCTAGAATCAAGAGAAAGGGAGAAAGAGTGAGGGTGTAAAGGTAGTGGAGAGTGGTGAAGTTTCTAGATTGGTTTGGGGGATGCAATAAACTTGATGAATTGAGTAGGGCCTCCAGTCTGTCCTCAGAATGACTGCATTAATTGGGAAGGTACAATAGACACAGAGGATCCTTCTCAAGGAAAAGGAGATGTGAGATCCTTTACTCATCCCTCATTCCATACTGAGTGCTCTCTATGACATTCACTTTCAAGCCCCTCTCTGTCAAGGGACTGGCAGGACCTGCACTTGACTGGTGTTGGTGCAAAGAGGTGAACACCGCCCACTGGTGCTCCCAGCACAGAGTCCAAGCCTGGATCAGGAACCACTGTGAGAATAGAGAGTGCAGAGACCAGGAGACCTTGCTGAGAAAGAACAGACAGGAGTGAAAGAGGGAGTGAATGTAAAGCAAAGAGAAAAATGAAGAGCAATGACCGCACAGTCCTAAGGCTAATTGTGCTGCTAGCAATAACCGGGAAGTTAGGAATGGGCTCTGGCTCAGAAGGAAAGATAACAAGCTTTGCTTTGGACAAGTTTTGTTGCAAGGGTTGGAAGGTCAACCGAATAGAGATCTTTCATAGACAATAAGAAATATGAGATAGGAGAGAGACAACGGGTCAGCGTTTGAGAGTAGGCCGAGCAGCTGTCAGATAATGACTGCAATGCTGGGCTGGTGAGATAATTCGTTGGTCTATTTCAGAAATATTTACTGAGTGCCTACTGTGTGCCAAGCATGGATCTGAGCCCTGGGGATACTGTGGTGAGTCAGACAGGGAAGGCATCGTGAATGATATGTACAGAGGAAGAGAATAAGTGCTGCCAAGTCACGCATGGGGCGGGGGGAAGGAGAGAGCATCAGAGTGGGAGGTCAGCCCGGGATGCAGGAGGCCAGGGGAGGAATAATAGCATGCTGGATCAGCTAGGGCCGGAGCAGACCTTCACATAACAGAAAATCCAAACAGTCGTGGCCTAAACAAGGCAGGAGCGCATAAGGATTTCACAGAGCAAGAGATGTGGAGGTGACCATCCAGCTCTGGTTCAGTAATGCCATCAAGTTAGTAGAGGACCAGGCAATCTTCCCTCCAGAGCTGCACAGGCAACTGCCTGTATCGTGTGATTGGAGGGTCAACTGCGGTCCCTCTGCCCCCAGCTTCAGAACCTTGCATTTCTTCTTTCTCTGGTTTAAGGCTGCGGTTTTCAAAGTGTCCTCTGTGGTGCCCTAAGAAACTGTGGAGATAACTCAGGGGTAGCCATGGGGACTAAAAGGCCAGCCAAGGGGGCTGGTCCTTAGGCACAGTTGGCCACATTTTAACCGGAGCCTTTATGCATAGTCATATTATATATATGATTATATGCATATATTAACCCCAATTGCTCCTTCTCAGAAGAGTCCCTAAAAATGCATGTTTCCTAGAGGAACAGGTTGCCTGAATAGCTTTCTAGAGTGAGCAGGGACTCATTTGCGAAAACTACCCACTGCTGCCAGAGGTGTGGTCTACCAAGGCCATGTATAATGTGTACGTGTGTGTGTGTGCATGTGCTGCTCATCACTCATCTGCGTGTCTTTCAGTGCCACGTACCTTTCCTCCCCTCAGTGACCTCAGCCCTTCCCTCCCTAAAGATCTCTGCATCCTCTCCCCTCAAAACATCCCTTACCCGTTCCAAATCTGGAGTCTTCTTTCCATTTCTTGTCCTAAAGCACATGTTGTAAATTTATTTTGGAACTTGTAGCTTTGGGACATTTGAGGTGGGGAGAGAGGAGGAGAAACAGGCAGAAAGAATGTTAGTCTAGAGAGGAGACACAGGATGCTAAGCCATGCTTGCTTTCAGGGAGGAAGCCTGGGCTGCTGGTACTACAGTTGTGAGACCATGTATCGTCCCGTCTTTATGTCAGTGCCATTGCTCTCCTAGACTTGGGAAGGGATCTCACATTTGCTAAGAGTAAACTGTGTGCCTGACATTGTCCTAGGGGCTCTCCTATAATAGTTTGCTCTTCATACCAACCCTGCAAGGCAGGCAATGTTACCCTCATTTTATAGATGAGGAAACCTTGCTTCATTTATATTTGAAGGCTGCTGTAAAACCCAAAAGAAAATGTGTGAGAAAAAAAAAACAGGGAGGGTGTTGTCCAAGTGCATGGGTTGATATCCCTGGCTAACTTTCCACTTGACTCATAGGCCAATTTAGTACCAAAGAAAACTCACCTACCCTCTTTCTGTCCCTAGCCTACTGATGACAAAAATGGAACATGGAAGGAGAAGGTCCAGGAAGATTCTGTATTTCAGGGGAATAAGATGCAAGTCCTGCCACAAAAGCCCCCAGGGAAGCAGGTAGAAAAATAGCCAGTCTTGTGGGTGAACTGAAGGTGCACAATATAAGCTCTGCTGGTGACTTAACCTACCCAAACCTTAGTTTCTTTGTCTGTATAATAGGATCAATAATAAGACCTGCCTCATTGGGTTGCCATGAGGAATGAGTAAGTGAATGCACATAAAGAAACTGCCGTGGAGGTGGCTCAGTAGCTGTTAGCTCCAGTTATGACGGTTTGCAGATGAGGAAACTGAGGGACACTTGCCCTAAATCCCAAGCCAGGAGAGTTCAGACTGATATCTCCTTCCCACTCCTGCTTAGAGCCCGGCTCCCTGGGGCCCTTTCTGTTGTTTACACATGTGTGTGGGAAGTGCTGCTGCGGAGGGTGTGTGAGCCAAGCTTTATGGCCTGAGGAGGGATTGGAGTCGTGTTTCCCTGTGGGTCTCATTTCCCAGTCTGGCAAGGCTTATTCAACTCCCCACTTTCCTCAGTGTCCCTCCCAGCCATCCTCCCTGTCGCTCCCTTTGTGAAGGGCCTGTTTTCACTCTTGGCTAGGAGAGTAGCAGTGGGGAATCCCTTTCCATTCTAAATTTCTGATTTTAGTATAGTCATTTATAACTGTCTCAAGAGTCATTCTCAGGGATGATATTTCCCCTATTTTGTCACAGACACAAACTAATATTCTTAAAATTCTCTTTAACTTTAACTTTGAAAAAAAAAATCCATGGAACTATTTTAAAGGAAGGTCAGCATGAATGAGGCAGGGAGAGAGAAGGAGAAGTTTCTATTCTATGCTGGTTGATTTAAGATCAACAAGACCACATGGATTTGAGCTGTCAGTGGAGACCCTCAGGAGGGAGAGACTGCCCAGGACAGTGCAGGAAATGTGGGATAGGTAGGGTGTGTGACTGGGGTCCTAGGTCTTCCAGTAGTCTGACCCTGGTACTTTCCACAGAACTGAAATGTGAGTGTCTCAGGAACCTCCTAATACAAAGGGTTTGAGTGAAAATCTGCCACAGTGACTTGAGAAGGCTTCAGGGAAAGGTAACCCATTGACTCACAGCAGCCATTAACATTCAGACCCAGAGGAGTTTAGCATATGAGCTCTAGATTTATAAGATCCAGGAAAGTGGATACTGGGCTGAGCAGGAAGGGATGGGGCTGAGATAAAAGAGGAGACCAAGCCTGCTGGGATACATTTGGAGGAGCCAGTGACCCAGTGACCTAGGGGAGAGACAGATTTTGTAGGGTCTTCATTTTCTTCTGGGGTCACTCCAATTTTCTTAGACAGTAGGCCTGCTAATGGAGGTGGGTTGGCTTGTGGAGGACATGAGAAGGGAGAGAGATCAGGATATTATGTATAGGGATTTATGTTAAAGGATAACATCTAGAAACTTGTCTGAAAGAATTTATATTTAGTGGGGGGAAATCAAAGGATGCAGAAAAGAAAACAAGACAAGGAAATTCTGGCTGTGCCTGAATCCCAGGAACAGGTGCTCAGACATAAAGAGCTGCTGTGAACTAGAGTTTTCAGTGGACTGACTGATAGCAAGGTGTCTGCCTTCTTAGGGGTCTCTTGAAATCCCTTTCTTTTGATGCCACACAGAGACCCTAAGGGAGGCGGTACTTTTCTGACACCCCAAAGGTGGGCTTTGGGCTCTACCTCCCATTCACCATCTCATCCTTGGGAGCACCCCATGCCTCCTGGACTCTCAGGGGTAAAGTCAAGATTCCCAGATGGGACCTCTCATCTTTGGGGAATGCCTGCCCCACACAGAGAGCCTGAACTTACAGCATACGGCTTTAGGGTGTCATGACTTGATCTAAGGTATGAGCACCTGCCAGGGTTGTTTTATTCTCTCTCCTTCTGGCCTGAATGATTACTCTCTGTATTTAAACAAACACAAAAAGGTAAAACAGGAATAACAAAACAATGTATTCTCAGTCTTGTATCTCGCTGGTCTGTAGGTTCAGATAATGACATCCACATCATAGCTCTAAGCCTTGCTACCTTTGAGCTCCTGCCTGCTTCACAGTGTCTTACTGAGTTCCCTACTCCCAAGCATTCTTGGACTACCCATGGGTAGTTGCTGCAGGCTGTGCAGTCTGAGCTACCATTTGATGTTGGCTTCTGTTACTTTGGCCTGTCACCTCTACTACTCAGCAAGAGTCTTTGTTTGTCCCAGGATTGCCATGATAAGGGGCTCTGTCATCCCAAATTGTTGCTGACTGGTTCAACCATTGACGTTTGTAGGAAGTGAGAACATTGTGCTCCTGGTGCTTCATTGAGGTAGATCTCAGAATAGGGTTTTCTCTACCTCAAAGAGTCACAATGTAGTGTGACAAAATTTAGCCAATTTACAAACACCCAAACATTTCTTCTCCTCATGTCTTTAGGATGGCTGATTTGGGATGAGTTCTTAATGTTACTGAAATGCTACACACAGAGCCACCATCACTCTAATCTCCAGCCCTGCTTCTGCATCTGGTTCATCTTGGCAGACTTTCTCATTTTTGGTGATTTATCTCAGAGGGTTCATGTCATTCCTTCCTGCAAATGGGCTTCTATAAGGAAATATCAAGTAGCTCACCAGACATGTCTGTTTGTGTGCAAACTCCTATAGGATCAGTTTAAGATTTTTTTTTTTGAGAGATATCTCATTTCTGCCATAATCAAAGGATCACACAGATTTTTGAGAGAAAGGTATTTTCCAGCACCATCTAGCAGAGTGTCCTAGAATCTCCCTTCTGGCCCAGCTGGGACATCTAGTTATTTCAATTCATAGCAATACCTAGGCAGGGACTCAGGCCGGAAATTTCCTGAGGACCAAATCTGCCAAGAATTAGTCCAACACATCCACTACCACCACGAAGCCCTGGATCACCTTTCCACCCCACTGTGGCTGAATAAACCATAGTCCTGGGGAAGACATATTCCCAGATCCCTGCACTGAATTATCTCATCATGCAAGATCCCCATTATTCTGGGAAATAGTTACTGTCTTCTATCTTATGTAACAGGGCACACTAAGGACCCAGAAGGGAGAGAACATTTACTTTAATTAGTATGGACTGTAATGCAGGGAAGCTGTAGCCATGAACCAAGTGTATTCAGATCAGAGTGGATGTGCCTGAGAGAAGGCAAATCTCCTTTTTCAAACTCATGAAGCTCCATGAAGTGTCTTTTCTTGGTCACTTATTATCTATGGGCCAAGTGACTGTGCCTTATTGGATCCTTGTCATAACACCTCCACTGCCCATAATATCTTCTCCCTTTTCTTTCCTTCCTTTCTTTCATCTGTCCCTTCGTCCTTTTTTCCCTTTCCTTCTCTACCTTCCCTCTCCTTTTCTTTCTTCCTTTACACCTCACACTCTGCTGGGTACTAGAGGGATGAGGGATGGGTAAGACATTGTCCTTGCCCTTGAAGGGCAAGAACATCATACAATGGGGAAGGCAGATGTGTACACAATTAACTATAATAAAATACGGTGAGCAATATAATGGAGATCTGCCCAAAGTGTCATGGGAGCGCAGAGGAGGGAGCGAAGAAGCTGCCTTAGAGGTCATCAGGAAAACCTCCACTGAGAGGATAATTTCTGAGCTGCCTTTTGAAGAGCAAATAGGAATTTCCAGGTGCATAAAAGTGGGAAGGGCTTTCCAGGCAGGGAAACTATGAAAATAGTGCATGGCATATAGCCTGATTTGGCTGGAGATTAGAGTAAGAAATGCAGCAACACTTGAACAGGTAACTCAGAATCAGTATGGGATGGGATCTGAGTATCATGCTTAGGAACTGGCAGTTCATTAAGGGTATGATGGAGAGTCATACCCAGAATTTTTCTTTGGGCAAACACTTCTTGACTGGCAAGGCTCACACAGCAATACTCAAGGTGAGCAGTTAAATTTGTGTGTAATTGTGTTTAATCAATCAACGGATCAAGTTTTTGTTAATGGCCAGTGTTTGCAAGGTTCTGTGTTAGCTACAGAGATTGCAAAAGATGCATTATGATTCATATGCTACAGGAGGTCAGATTCAGCCTTACTTAGAAAAAGTTAAGGGTGGGGAGGGGGATTACAGTACAAGATTGTGTGGTTGAAGGGCTGAGTGAAGTTGGAAGAGAGCAGAGGAATCAGAGTGGGCCTCCGGAGGAAGGGGTCTGAAGGATCAGCAAGAGGCCGTTCTTCATAGGGAAGCCACATGGGCAAAGACTCGCGTGGAGTGTGTGTGGACAGTGAGGAATGTCGCCTGCCTGAGCACACACTGGGATGCTGGGAGAGAAGAGGAATACAGACGGGTGGCCCGATCAAGGAAGGTCTTGAAGTGAGTGCAGCATCACAGGACCTCTGGGCGGGGAGGAACTTCAAAGCCCTTCGAGGAAAACTATCCGTGCCTCACCAGTCCTACATGTGGATTTCTTCTGTAATAGCCCTACACGTGATCATCAATCTTTGTTGGGACATATTTCAAGATGGGAGCAGATAATTTCACCTTTAGATGTCTCTGACTGTTGGAAAGTCCTGTGGAGCCCAGTTCATGGTTTCTGGTTTCCACTGGTTTCAGATATTTCTCTCCGTGTCGTCAGCATCTCTCACTGTTTGCTTCAGAGCAGCTCTTCTGATTTTCTAAACAAGCTTAGCAACCTTTTAACTTCCCCTTTTTCAGATTGGAAACCCAGTTTCTCCAACTGTTGTTCCACAGGTTCACCTGGTGAAGGTGTTCCCTTTGATTTTCCTTTGAAGTAGGATCTGCTCAGGGCTGTGTATTCTGGACACAGTTCAGTGGGTGGTGACTAGCCTCTGTAAAACGACGTGTTTTAAATGGTATTTTGTGACAGTGAGGTGGGCCTCGGAGTTCAGGATAGGCTGGGATGATTCAACTGCAGGAAGGTAAAATTGGGGGGAGCTTAGCAGGAGTTTAGGCTTAAGACTTGGATTAGAGGTGATGTGAGTCAGGGGATGAGTAGGAAAGATTGAAGCCAAAGGTCATTTCAAAATTTTAATAAAAGAGAGACAATGATGACTTTAAGTTTTCTAGACTGAAAGCCTGGAAAAATGGCAATAGCATGGACAGAAGTGGGGTGGTGGGGGAGGGAGCTGACTGGGAAGTGGTCCTGAATTTGCTGCTAGAGGAGGCTGTGGACATACCCTGGGAGCCCAGGTGCATGGCTAGATTGGAGACATGGGCTTTGAATCATGAAAAACAGGGAGCCTGTATAGGGAGTGAAAATGTACACAGGAGAGAGCCATCAAGAAAGACTCCTGTAGGAAATCATCAGCGTGCAGACTGGAGGAGCCCCAGGCCCCCACGAAGGAGACAGGGACTCACTGAGTTGTCTGGAGAGCAGCATCGACGATGCCTAAGGAGTAGAAGGCTTCCAAAAGGAGAGAGTGGTTAGTTCTAGCAAATGCTCAGGAGGATAAAGAATATGAGGCCACTGGGCTCACCTAGGGGAAAGTCAGTTTCAGTAGACTCAAGGGGGCCAAAGCAACCCTGGTGGAGGTTCAGAAGGGACTGTGTGTCTGGATAACACCCCCCCGACCCCCACCCCCAGAGAGCTACATTTCCACCTCTCCCCTCAGCTCTCTGGTCCCTCTCATTGTCAACCCTCCTGCCTTCACTCCCAGTTCCTCAGTGCTGAGCCAGTTGATCGTCTCCTTGGTGGCATGGCTGGGTCATTTATCCCCAGAGGGGAAGCTGGGATAGTCTCTTAGCAGGGTGGAGCTCCTCGGGGGAGGCCAGGCCCACTCAGGCTGCCCAGCCCACTGTGAGAGCAGCCTGCATTGACAATGCATCCGCCTGGCAGGTGCAGGAGAACCAAGGTGCTGCTCTGGCAATGACAGCCTCACAGGTCCCTGGGGTCACAGCTGAACTAGGGAAATATATTTTACTTGACATCTGAATGCTATGGCTCCCAGGGGCCATAGGGCGAGTTGGGAGAAGCTCCATCTCCTCCTCTCCCTGACCACCCCTTTCCATACCAGGGAAACCCCAACACCCCGGGTGCACCCTGTGAACTCCCTGTTTCTATTTCCCTCAGCACTGAGCAGTCATGTCTCCCCTGGCCATCAGCTTCTTACTGCCCTGGAGCTTGCTCTGGTCTGTGCCAAGGGAAAATGTGTCTGCCAAAGTTAAGGATGATTTCCAAGCTCCTTCGGCAGAGACCCCAGAATTCTAGTAATGAGGGAGACAGGTTATGCCAAGCCTGCTTCTCCCACGATGCACTGGGAGCCTGGGAACCAGGAGGGAGGGAGGAGGCTCAGCTGAGGAGCTCAGGATTTAATTCTATGCATCATTAAGTAGTCCTCTGAAAGTAGTGTCCCCCTATACATCATCCATGCTTAGTAAACAGCACGCTGACATTACATTAGCGGCTGGAAATGAATTTTCTCTTTTATAGGGAAATTGAGAATCCGCCAAGAAGAAAGAAAGAAAGAAGAAAAAAAACCCTCAAAACCAATTATCTAGGCATTTATGAGTTCCACCCTGGTCCCTCTCTCTCTCCTCTCTCACTCAGATGCAAAGAAGCATTTAATATTTAATATATTAAGAAAAGAAAGAAACTTTGATAGATTGTGTGGAATCCGGCGTTAATTCTCTCTGCCCCTCCTTACTTCCTCATTCTCCCCTCCCGGAAACCCTTCGCCTGGTTCTAGCTGACATTTAAATGGATTAAGGTGTTCAGATTTCCTTAATGGTGTTGACATTTTGGAAATATTTCTAGCTTTTTTCCTTCTCTCTCCTCTAAATAATAATAATAAATAAATATTGGAGTGGGTCTTCCCCCTCCACTGGAAGGTGGGCTCTGGCCCTGTCCTACTCTCTAGCGCTGAGGAGATTTACATTTTCTATTCTTATTTACAAGATTAAGGACACAGAGAAGTCAAAGTCCTCCTTGGGAGATAGTGGGCTGAGTGTGGTGGTGGGGGTGCAACTGGTCAGATGGAGTTCTGCTGCTCACTAACTTATTTCCAAGACCTCCAGCCCTTTCCCCTCTTCTCCAGGGTTTGGGTTGGGGAGTCTGCCTGCCTGTCCCAGATCCTGCACTGTGCCTCCACCCTGGCTCTGGGGTTCTTCCTTCTTGTGACAGCCACCATCCTTCCTCTTTGTAATATGGTTGAGCTCCTTTGCAGACTTACCCTCATTTACCAGACAGACCCGCCTGGGAGTTCCCTTTCCCTTTAGAAATATGGTCCTGTTGTCCAATGAGGCACACGAAAAAGAGATGCATTTGATTCCGTCTGTTCACTCGTCTCCCTGGAATCTGAGTGGCCTTTCTTACACTGAGCAGTGGTGTGTTCCCATACCTAGATGCCAAGGCTCTTGAGTGGCCCATGTCATTTTTATCTCTGTGTCCCAGCTCATAGCACGACACTTGGTAAATAGCAGGTGTCTATAAATGTTTAAGGCAGGGAGGCAGGAAGAAAAAGGGAAAGCAAAAAAAGAGGAAAAGAAGACAGACCCCCTGCAGTTGGAAGTCTTCATTGGTTAGCTAACATTCTCAAATTCCTAATGCTCTGTGTGGTCTCCAAACAAAATTAAAAAGCAGATGTACAATGTAGCATGATGCCCAGCTCTGCTGATTCCTGCCCACGAGTTTCCCAGAGTTTAATTGTTGTCATTACTGTTGTCAGAAATAACCGACAATGCGTATAGAGAAGCCGGTGTTCCCAAGAGCACATCCTTCTTTACGAATATCAGCTAGGAGATGGAACCAAATGGCCTTGGAGAATAATCTCAGTGCTCTTATTTAGTATGGGCTACTTGATCTC
Source organism: Cheracebus regulus (assembly GCA_963574635.1). Classification (NCBI taxonomy): domain Eukaryota; kingdom Metazoa; phylum Chordata; class Mammalia; order Primates; family Pitheciidae; genus Cheracebus; species Cheracebus regulus. Next base: position 126,387 of record CAUYQU010055932.1, read on the forward strand.
TCAGGACTCAGTTTTCTGATGTGGAAAGCAGGATTGATAACAATCCTGGCCTGAGGACACTGCTGTGACTATTACGAGGATAACACACGCTCCCTGATTAAGACGGTGACCACACCGTGAGTGGTCAACAAGTTGTACCTGCTTTGTGTTGTCATGTTAGTTAGGCATTCAATCCAGTAGCTAAACAAGAATGGTTTTCATTAACCAGGCTATACTAGTCAACATTTGAGAACATTCCCAAAAGGAATAATAAAAGAAATTGTCAGAACTAATTGTGAGTTCTAACCTGATCCTCTTCCTCAAGTTCTGCTTTTACATTCAGATGCAAGGAAGCATTTAATGTTCAACAAAGTACAACAACTTTGGGAAATTGTTGGAATAGGAGTTTCCAGCAGTATCTGTTAGAAGAATTTTCACGGGGTTTTGGCCACTTCAGCAGAATTAGTACAGGTTCAATGCAGACAGTGGCCTGAGTGATGAGAGGTGTGATTCATTCCAATGCTCACACTTCTCTGTAGATGGATTCCCACCCTCTGCTTTACTTCCCTATGTTTCTGCACCTCCCCTTGGCCTTGCTACCTTGCCACCGGCCTGCTCCTTTAAGTATGCAATGATGTGAGTGTTTTCTAGGGATAAATAACCCAATTTTTAAAAATCTGAATTGTAGCATTTCCACAAAGTTGACTTTTTTTCCGTCTTCCAAAGATATCTCAGCCCAAACTTTATGGAACCACTTTCTCCCTTGGGCTCTGTGTGGCCTGCAAGGATGTTACGTGCATCAGACTTGCTTGGCTTAGCAGGGAACTCAGCAAGACTTCAGGGCTTGGTTTAAATTGCTTTTTTGTTCTTAGTCGTAATCAGCCTGGAGTCTACTTTGTATTTTTGCCCTTTCTTCTCATTTTGAGATCCCTACTCTGCTAATCTATTAATACTTGCGTTTTGAGTCATTGACTTTAGATTCAGTGCTTTTCATGGTCTGCAACTTAGTGTCTGTTAGATTCAAAAGAAGTGTCCAGCACATATGATTTGCCAAGCCCTGTAAGAGGTGCAGGATTAACCAATGGCTAAGACACATTTTCCTTCATCAAGCTTATGGCCTAGAAGGGCATCAAGCTTGCAAACCAGTCAACAGTGTCTACAATCAAAGAGCATTTGAAGGACTGAATTGGCACAGGTTAGGGAGCAGGGGTCAGGGAAAAGGCAGGAAGGAGTCAAAAAAGTAGAGAGCATTCTCCAGGCAAACTGGTGAGGGTGGGGTTAGTGGGGAGGGTGTACGGAATTCACATACTCGCATTCTTCTTTTCATTTAATAAAGAACGATTTAATTAGGCTTGTGTTGAATTATATGACGCCAATTCTGTCTGATTGAGTTCATTCAGAAGACAAGAGAAAGAGAGTCCTGGTTGCAGACCTCAGGTCTTAGGTTCTGCTCTTCTGCTTTCTTCCCTCAGTTGCCTCAGAGCCTCTATTAATTATGTTTATGTTATACAGGCTTTGAGCTGGTCATTCCATTCATTCACCCATCCAGTCATCCACCCATCCATCCATTCAATCAATCCTCCACCATTCATTCTTTGTCAAGTTATTAATATGTATCTATAATGGTCTAGCTGCTGGGCCAGGCACTGGCTATACAGAGTCCAGTAAGAGGAGCTTAGAGTGTTAGGACCAGGTCTGAATATGCCCAGAGTGCTAGATGACTTTTTGCTTTGAATTATACAACATATCGTCCAGGTTCTTTACCAAACTTATACTTGCAAAATAGCTTATATTGCATATAGAAAGTACAAAGATTGATAGAATGACCACCAATATGAACACCAACAACTTGAGAGATAAAACATCACCTGTAAAATCATTGAAGGCTCCAGGCTCCTTCCTCCCAACAAGGCCAACCACAATCTTGAATTCCGGGTTTATTATTCCTTCACTTTTTCCTTACATTAGGCCTCATATTGATGTATTTCAAATGATATATTGATTTTTTTTTTTTTT